>JAVHLU010000388.1:0-63157 GCA_036785755.1 Colletotrichum ledebouriae
CGCTTAATTAGTTTATAAATAGGGTAGTAGGAAGGTATAGCTAAGGGTTAATATCTCTCTATCCTCTAGTCTATATTAATAATATATAAGTAATTAGCTAATAACTAGTTTTAACTATACTATTAGCTCTTAGGTTAAAAGTAGATATTACCTTCCTCCTTATATTATATTTCTTATTAAATTTAATAATAATATCCTTATTCTCTAGTCCTCTATTAATAATAAGTTCGCTATATAGTCCGTAGTAATAGATAATCTCTTTTTAAATAAACTTAGTAATCCTAGCTAAAGTCGCTCTCTTAAGCTAGTAGGCTTTAGGCTATCCTATTAGTAAATCCCTTACCTTAACGAGGTACTATATACCTACTCTCTATATATCTAATAATATCCTTATAAAGGGTAATCCCTTTAGAGAGCTATAGGTCCTTATACTATCTATATATTAAGCTCTCCTCTTTTAGTAATTAGACTAACTTTTTAAGGATTTACTAATCTCTATATATATACTAGCCTAGATATAGCGATTAGATAGTCTTCTAGCTATAGCTTACTTACCTTAATAACTACTCTGTTTATAAGCCTTTATAATTAGTTTCTTCTACTACTTAGGATTATTAATAACTTATTATAGTATTAGCTTTAAATTTATTAATCTAGTAAAAAGTAGGTAGTTATAAATATAATAATCTAACGCTCTAGTTTTAAAGTTATAATATCTTATTAAGTAAATACCTAGAGGGCGTCTCTATATTATTAAATAATAAGCGATTTATTAAGAGTATACTAAATAGGTCTATAAATTATAAAGAAGTACGTCTCGCATACTTATTATATTACTAATAACCTCTATATTTCTTACTAAGACCTCCTCTATATATTACTTATTACTATAGTA
Organism: Colletotrichum ledebouriae; assembly: GCA_036785755.1. NCBI lineage: Eukaryota > Fungi > Ascomycota > Sordariomycetes > Glomerellales > Glomerellaceae > Colletotrichum > Colletotrichum ledebouriae. Next base: position 896 of record JAVHLU010000388.1, read on the forward strand.
TTAAGCTTAATTAAAGAAGGAACTAGCTTCTATATTTATAAAGAAGATCTATAAATTAATCTAAGAGTTAACCTCTCCCTTAGCTTCCTTATTAATAGTATTAGAAGGTCCCCGGGGTTTTTATAATAAGCTATCTACTACTATATTCTAAGTATTATAGATATATTATACTTTAAAGTTAAATATTTAAATCTATATAATCTAGCGAATAGTAAGCAGTCCTAGGAGGTCTATAGCTACTCTATTAAGTTATACAACTAATATCTAAGTATCTATCTCTAGAATAAAGTATTATCTATATAAATAATTATATACCCTTTTTAAAGCTTTAAGAATATTATATAATTCTTTCTTCCTAGTATTATATAAAAGCTCTAGTTCTAACTAAGTACTACTCTTAAAGCGAGAGACTACGCGCTAGTTATTAATAAATTATCCTAAGACTCCGCCCTATCCTATATTACTAGTATTAACTATAAGGTAGATATCTCCTTCTTTAGGGCTATAATCTATAGTAATAAGGATTAGGGCCCTTATAAGTATTACCTTTAAGCTATTTAGAGCTATCTATTACTTCTCCTCCTAGCTAAATAAAGTATCCTTCTTAAGTAAGTTAGTAAATAGCTTTATAATAGTAGAGTAGTCCTTTACCTAGGATCTATAGAATGTTATAATCCTAAGGAAAGCCCTTAACTCTATTAAATTAGTAGAAGTAGCTTATTTATAGATCTTAACTATTTTTATTTCCTCTAGATAACGCCTATTAGTACTATAAATATAGCTAATAATTATTACTACTTCCTAGGCTTATTATAACGTAACTACTACTACTATATACTCTACTAGCTCTAAATTAACTAGGACCTTATTAATATTCTATAAGTATTCTAAAAAAAATCTATAAATCCCTAGATAAGACTTAATCTCTTCTTTATTATATCGCGAAGTTAGTCCTTTAATAGTAGCATTATTAAGGAAGGCTTTATAGTAGCTAGGGATAAGGTTAAATAGGATTCTAATTTTAAGCTATATAAACTAAGTAACTAGGTTTATTACTCCTTAAGGTAATATATATATCTATAGTAGTCTTATAAGTAATATAAGCGTTATTAAATCTCTACTTATAGGGTCTAATAGGACTTAGTTATATCCTAAGAAGAAGTCTAGTAGTAATAATAGTTAATATATAGCAAAGTCTTCTAAAACGTTGTCTACTAAAGGGTCTAGTGCTATATCTTATATTATAATTATATTTATCTTAGCGCTAAGTTAATAAGCTTTATCTTACTATCTTTCTTTTATATAAGGAAGAATAGATTATAATAAGCTATATAACTTTACTTAAGGATTCCCTTTTTGAGTATATCCTTTAGGATTATAATAATATCCTACTCTAGTCCTCTTAATATTAGGATTCCTTTTACTTACTACGCCTTATATAATACTATTCGAATTATTTATAGAGGTATAATAGAAGGGTATATAGAGCTATAATACTTAAATTCCTAGGCTAAAGCCTTCTCTCTTATAATAAGAATAGCTAAAAGGAGCTTTTTTCTTTAAGCTATAGATAATTAATAGTCTTAAGGATAGCTTCTTATCGAGCTCTTATAAGCCTTATTCCTTACTTAATAGTTAAAAACTTTAGCATAACTAGGCCTGCGAATAGGGCGCTAGGATCTAGGATTATATTTTTCTTAGCCTTTACCTACGCTTTTAACTTCTACTCTCTCTCTATCTAGGGTTAAACTACCTAATATAGTATTATTAATAGGTTAAATCTTCTTATCTTTTATCTTATATATTATATTAATATCTTCTATTAGTAATACGGGCGTTATTAGTATAAGTTTATAGTTATTATAGGAGAAAGTAGTATCTATAGCTATAATAACTTCAATACCTTTCTAATATACTAACTTATACTTCCTCCTAGGTACCTTTTTCTTCGATATTCTTTTCTTAGGTCTATAAATATAGTATTAATAATTAATACTATAGCTATTATATCTTACTATATACCCTATACTTGCGATCGCTTTATAGATCTTATAAAGCTTAGGGGTAACTTCGTTATAAATTATAGTCTCTAGGATTTTTAGTCTAACCTCTTTAAAAAAAGTAATAACTTCCTTATCTAGGTCTAAGTATTACTTAAATTCGTCTAGTAGGTTATAAGAACCTTTAAAAGCTTATTAAATCGCCTTAATATCCTAGTATATCCTTATACTCCTTAGTATTATATCTAGCTCTTCCTCGTTCTTAGTATTATTAACTTACTAATTATCTCCTATAAAGTCTAAGTATATTACTATATTATATCTATTAGTAATAGCCTCTATTTCCCCTCCTCTATAGGAGATAAGAGAGTATATTAACGCTAAGAAGAAATAAAGCGGTCTATCTTAGTAATAATTTCTAGGAACTAAGTAGTTAAGTCTCCTATATAAAATAATAATAGGATATTAATCTTAATATTCCTACACTAAAAGACTCTAATAATCTAATTCTATATATAATCTAGCGTTATTTAACTTTTTAAGATAAAGGGAGCTCCTAGTACCAGGCCCTTATTATATATATTCTTAGGGAAAACGAAAAAGCTAATATCCTAAATCTAATTACTATTAATATAAACGTCGTTTATAATTATACCTATAGACTAGGTCCTCCGCTCTCTATTAGTAATCCTATAGATCCCTATATTTATCTTAACTATATCGCTCTATAAGCCTAGGCGCTTAATATAACTTTTACTAATAAGGTTAATAGTAGAGCTATTATTAATAATCCCCCTAATTAATATATTCGCAGGGCAATAAAGGGTAATAGTAATCTACTAGTAGGTTATAATAAAGTCCAGGATAGTAATATATCTTAATAGTAGAAGTAATATAAAATCCTAATCTTCTATTATAGCGCCTATCTTAAAGATAGGATTAAGCTCGGAATTACGCCGCAGCCCCTTTGCAAAAAGACTATAATAAATTCACCTAGTTCGCAGGGATAATTCGGGAAATACTATATAGGTATTTTAACTTATACCCTCTACTAGTTAAGGAAAATAATATAGGAACCCTATACGTTCCTATTACTTATAAGTAAACCCTTATATAAAGTTAGACGCGCGCTATACTAGGGCTAATTATATTAGAGCTAAATAAGCTACTAAGGCTCTTATAGCAACGCCCTCGCTAAACCTTCTAATAAGGTGCTATAAAAGCTACTATATAAGATACCTCCTTAACCTAAAAGTTTAACCTTCTAGTAAGGTACTAAAGGTAAACGCTACTATATAAGAGGTAACTCCTTAACTAGAGAGGTCTTTCCTAAGAGGTTCTTATAGCTAGAAGTATAAGAAGCTCTACGAGCAGGGCCTTATACCTCTCCCTTATCTTTATCCTTATCCCTTAACTATATTAGTACTAGACCCTATATATAAATACGCTAAGCCTAAGCAAGCTATACCCTTTAGTATAAATAATATAGAGGGGAGTACTAGAGAGTTTAGCGTTAATATAATTAATAAAACCCGCTCCTTTATTAACTACTCCGCTATATATAGAGAGTATATTATTAGTATAGCCCTTAAGAGGGCTTACTTTAATACCCCTATAGGGGACTCTATAAGGTATAATAATATTAGAGCTAAGTAAGTAAACTTAGTAGTAGAAGTTCGGCGGGTTATTATATACCCTATAGAGTAGCCCTTCTTTAAGCAGGTCCTCTATATTACTAAGGCAGAGGTAGCCTAGGCAGCCTAGGCCTATTAGGGGAACGTTAGTAAGTACGGCTTGCGCTAACTACTTTAATATAGAGAGAGCGTTGCTAATAATAGCATAGCTGCGAAGGCGTTAGCTAACCTAATCGAATAAGAGGATAAAGATAGTAACGACTTCTAGCGGATAAAGCGGTGATAGAGGTAGTATTAGTAGCGCGGGTAGTGCGCGAGAGGAAAAGTCGATAGTTTTATAGTCTATTAAATAATTAAAAACCACGTTATTATTAATATAAAGTTAAAGATCGTGAGGCTATAGGTATATATAAGTGCAGCTATAGTTAGGTGAGTTATAATCACGTGACTAAAGGCTATATATTATCAGGAGGCGCGGAGTTAGAAGGTCTATTGCACTTAAGCAGGTAAAATCACTATGCAGTGGCTAGAGGCCTTAAAGATAAGATTAATTATATAGTAGTCGAATTAAATTACCTTAGTCTATAAATCCTTAGGTAAGTCTATAGAAATAATAGCTAAAGTTACTTAGCCTTTAGAATAGTTCTTATTATTATTCTATTAATCTAATTATTCTTATAGCTCCTCGTTACTCTCTCCTATCTTATTAAATTAATTTAGAAGTATAATATTAGTAGGAATAAAGACCTCTTATATCTTTAAGTTATATCTATCCTTATACTTAGTAATTATAGCCTTAGTAGTATTATAGACTATTCCATTCTAATTAGGCTAGTTCTAACGAAAGCAAGCTTTAGGGATAGCTACTTTCCTATTTACTCTTTTATTATATAGCTTAAGGGTAAGAGCATAGCTAGTTTATAAATTACTATATTAAATCTAAGGCTTATCCTATTTATCCTGCTTTTACTACTTAACTTAGTCCTTAGGGGCGTCTAGTAATATAGCGTCTTTAGTATCTTCCTTATTATCTAGGAGCTCTATAACTCTCTAAGTAATTTAAATAAGAGGGTCTCGAATTATAAGTAGGTCTACTATTTAGAGAGCCTAGTAATAATAAGTATTATAAGGTTCTATATAATACCCTCTAGCTTTCCCTCTTTCTATAGTAGTAATATCTTCTACTAGGTTAATATATTAGTTCTTTAGCTTAAAGCTAAAGAATATTATATTTATAAAGTTATATAATTAAGTCGTATCCTTTAATAAATTTATAAAGCTAATAGATAGTTTAAGGCGTATTATATTATAACTAATAACTCTTATAACCTCCTCTAGAAGCTTTAGCTACTACTTTTCTACTAACCTACTTATAATAATAGTATAGTATATAAAGGTGTCCTTATGAATTAGGATATACTTTAGAATTATCTAACTATTTATTAATTTATATCTATAGCCTTTATTAATAATACCTATCTTAACCTTAGTGCTTATATCTAGGGTGCTAATAAAGTAGTAGGGCGATATATAGTAGTAGACCCTATTCTAGCTAGCCTTAAGATACTTAATATAGCTAATAACGATATAGCTAATAGCGCTATAAAACTAGCAGGCCCTTTTAGCCTAGGAAGGTATATATTATAGTAATCTATCTTATTAGAAGCTTCTATAGCCTCCTCTTACTCTACCTCTTCTAAATCCCTAGTATTACTAATATCCTCCTTAGTAATCCCTATATTTAGCTTATAGGTAAAAGTACTACTATTATTAGTATTAAGTCTATAAATAGTCCTAAGATTATTATTTATAAGGTTTAGTAGCTTCTATAGCGTTTAAATTAAAAGTATTATCTCCTTAGCTAGTAACTCTCTTAATAAGGGTTAAGATATCTATCTTATAATTAGCCCTATAAATATTTAGGGTCCTAAAGTTCTCTATAAGAGAGTTTATAATTAAGCTAGTAATCTAGGCTATAGAGGGTTCCTTAGCTTTAGCTATCTACCTTATTAGAATTATCTTCGTAGGGACCTAAAGCGTTATTATTAGTTTAGGCTTAATGAGGCTAGATAACTATTAAAATTCTAGTAGGTAGTAGACTATTTAATTAGAGCGTCTTCTATTATAACCTATTACTTTAGAATAACCTTAATAAGCTAATAGCTAAGACTTTAGGCTATAGCTCTTATTGAGCTCGGAATTACGCCGCAGCCCCTTCGCAAAACGCATATCGGCGCTTTGATATATAATATAAAGCTAATAACGCTTAGATATAGATTTATATTACCCTACTTAGCTCCTACTACGCCGAGGGATATTATACTCAACCCGATTAATACCTTAGTAGTATTTACTACGAAGAGGCCTCAGTAGAACCCTATACTAAAAAAGAATAACCCTATACTAGTAGTCATATGAAGTTAAGAGTTTATGAATTACTTAGTAACCTAATGTTATCTATTAAGACTTTGGATTAGGTAGAATAGTTATTAGACCTCTATAACGCATAAGGGAAATTAATAAGGTATAAAGAGTTAGATAATTTAGAGGTTATAAGCCTTTTAATATTTATAGTTAAGGGCTACCCTCGTAGTATCTATATCCTAATTAATAAACTAGCCTAGTAACTTAGAAAAGAGATTAATTAGACTTCTATAGAGCTTAAGAGAAAAGAGGTAATAAACCTTTAGGATATTATTAGAGCCTTCTTCTTACTAAACTATGGTAACTATTACTAGGCTGCAATTTTTATAAACTAGACGAATAGTAACTACTTCTACTATAACTCTATATAGGACCGGAATAGTAATTAACGCTTCGTCGAGGCTATATAGAGCCTTAATATATAGTATTATAAGATAGGAGCCCTCAATAACTCTAAAGGCTCCTATTGGCTAGCGCCTATATAGTTAATTTAGTCTAGTAGAGGGATAGATTTATATACAGCCTCTAGTGTAATAGGCTAGGCCTCTAATTCGAGAAGGATTACTATTACTATGCTTTAGTAATATAACCTTACCCGATAGTATTTTATTTACTAACTCTAAGATCCCCTTAGTTAACTAATATATCTCTATAATTACTTTAGAGTTCTATAGCTTACCTATTAATAGTAATATAGCTCTATAAGATACCCTATTAAGCTAAGAAGACTTTAAAAAGGCACCTTTCTTCCCTCTATACCCTATTACTCCTTTGCTTATAAATAGTAACGTAGTAGACTTCGGGAATAATATTAATATTACGCTATCTCCTATAAGGGATATCCCTTATCCTAATTATATATTATTAGTATTATCTAGGTCCGCTTTATCTAAAATACTAGATAACAAGCTTTAATACCTTAGATACTAACTATAGTTATAACTCTTATAAACACTAAGTTATAGTATAGCTACTAAGCTACGCCTAATGATTATACTTATAGATATACTATTATATCTAAAGTAACTTAATCCTTTAAATAAGTATAATTATAGCTATAAAGACTATATCTAGTAGAGGGTTAACTAATAAGATTAGATCGAATAGAATACGCCTAAAGGAGTATATTATTCTAACTTTTTATACCTAGTATAGTAAGGCGGATAGTTCTAGCTATATTAAGGTTTCGAGTAGAATAAAGAGTAGAATAAAGAATAAGAGGTAGTAAGGCTATTATTAAGATATAATTTATAATATAAGATAGTTAAACATAAGGGACCTTCTTAATAACAAGATCGCCTACTTGGAAGATATTATTAATAGAAAGGATTAATAAATAGAGTTTACTTATATTATTTATAAAAGTAGTTTTATTCATTTATTAAGACTGTTCCTTATAATACTATAAAAAGTCTTAAGGAGATAATTAGGATAGGATAAGATAGACTTAGCTAATGAGTTCGGAATTACGCCGCAGCCCTTTCGCAAAAAGACTAGAATAAATTCAACTAGTTCGTAGGTATAATTCGGGAAATACTATTCAGGTATTTTAACCTATACCCTCTACTAGTTAAGGAAAATAATATAGGAACCCTATATGTTCCTACTCGGAAGCAAACCCTCTAAATATTATAAACTCGGACGCGCGCTATACTAGGGCTAATTATATCGGAGCTGAACGGGCTACTAAGGCTCTTATAGTAATGCCCTTACTAAACCTTCTAGTAAGGTGAAAGCTACTATATAAGATAACTACTTAACCTAAAAGGTCGACCTTTTAGCAAGGTACTACGAATACTACTATATAAGAAGTAACTCCTTAACTAAAGAGGTCTTTCCTAAGAGGTTCTTATAGCTAGAAGTATAAGAAGCTCTATTATTATAAGTAAGGCTTTATACCTCTCCCTCTTCCTTATTTATATCTCTTAATTATATTAATACTAGACCTTATATATAAATATACTAAGCCTGCGCGAGGTATACCCTTTAATACTAATAATACGTAAGAGCTTACTAGAGAGTTTAATATTAATATAATTAATAAAACCCGCTCCTTTTTTAATTACTTTATTATATATAGAGAGTATATTATTAGTATAGCCCTTAAGAGGGCTCTTATTAATACCCCTAGAGGGGATACTCGCTATTATATTATAGCTAAGTAAGTATACTTAATAGTAGAAGCTAGGCAGGTTATTATATACCCTATAGAGTAGCCCTTTTTTAAGTAAGTCCTCTATACTATTAAGGTAGAGGCGGCCTAGGCCCCTTTGGGGAATATTGGTAAGTATAGCTTATACTAACTAATAGAGAGAGCGTTACTAATAATAGTATAGCTATAAAGGCGTTAGCTAACCCGATTAAATAAGAGGATTATAAAGATCGTAATAACTAGCGGACGAAGCGGTAATAGAAGTAGTATTTAATAGCAGCGCGGGTAGTATGCGAGAGGAAAAGTCAATAGTTTCGTAGTTTATTAAATAATTAAAAACCACGTTATTATCGATATGAAGTTAAAGATCGTGAGGCTGTTTAGTGTTACGATCACGTGACCGAAAGCTATGTATTATCAGGAGGCGCGGAGTTAGAAGGTCTGTTGCACTTAAGCAGGTAAAATAACTATGCAGTGGCTAGAGGCCAGGGGTAATATATAAAATCCCTACTATTTTCTCGCTTCGCTATAGAGTTTTTAGTAATAGGTTTAGATACTCCTACTAACGTAGCGAATATACCTATAAGACCGCTAAGCTGCTTTAACTACTAAGCCATAATAGCGCTAAATATTAAACCTATCTTAATAAGGGCGCGCGGTTTCGCGCCGGTCTATTTAGCTATAATAACCTTAATAAGGGCGTTATATACCTATATAGGCGCTATATATCTCCTAGCTACCTCGAGGAAGCGCTTAGGTATAATGACCCCTTCAATTTTAAGGGTCTTAAGCGACCTTACGCGCTAGTATATAGTATACCATTACTTGTACTAGATATATAGTAATATGGAGGCGTTTGCCTACTCTAGAACACGAAGGTATTTATCCTAGACTATAGTAACTATAGCGAGGTCTATATAGGTAATTAATTATTTAAGCGCTTATTAAGCTCGGAATTACGCCGCAGCCCCTTCGCAAAAAGACTACAACAAATTCACCCAGTTCGCAGGCACAATTCGGGAAACACTATACAGGTATTTATATAAGGGACTAGAGGGAGGTATTCTTAAGAGCTATAAGGTCGTTTTAAATAACTATAAGTAATAAGGGGTCGATAGTATAATAAATAAGGTTCTAGATATTCTATTAGCTACTAACGAGGGACTATTAGGTCTCCTTAGTAATATTATAGTTAGCTATATGCGTAGCGTGCTTATTATAAATATTTTTAATCGTGAGAAGTAGTAGAGGTAGTGGCTCTACGTTATTCGGGTTTTAGTATATATAGCGCTACCTAGCTTATTCGCTATATTTATAAATATAGGTCTCGTAGGCTTCCTTATTATACTACGTAGTAAGTTTATTAATTATTAGAGGATATACTATATAGCGCATAAGGTTAGGAGCGGTTTTACTACTTAGGTTAATATAGTCCTATATACCTACTTAAAGGGCGTAGAAACGAAGCTACAAATACTAGGCAGGCTAGTTATATAGCTTAGAGAGATAATAAGCGTATATATATAGCTAGGTAGTAGAAGAGTTAGGTTAAAACACTATATTAGTAACGAATGGGGTTAAAATAGAAGGCTAAGAGGAGGAGTTAAAAAGACGAGTTAAAAGGAGGAGCGCTTAAAGCTATTATAGCATATTAGAGATCGCATAGGAAAGGCATATAGTAAGCGAGGTTTAAACTAGCTAAGAGCTAGGCTTATAACTATTATAATAGGTCTAAGCACTTAAGGGGGTAGTTATTATAAATAGAGGTATATAGGACGAAGCCTATAGTGTGAAGAAGGATATAGATAGATATCTATAGGAAGAGGTCTCTCTAAATAAGGGTGCGCAGCCCGAAGGGATATATATACCCGCTTCGGAGCGGGTGGGACCGCGCGTGACCGCGCATATAGGCCCTATCCCGCTCGAGAAATTACTTAATAAGTAGTAATAAGTACTTAGTAGTCTCTATTAAGCGCTTAATATATTCCTTTACTTACTTAGTCTTATTTTATTATTATATAACCTATACCATAGTTCTTCTATACTAGGTGAGGTCTTTTACTCGTATATTATTGTATATATTATCAGAATAGGTACATAGGTAGCGAAGGGACTGAGAAGCAGCCTAAATAGTAAATATTAATAGGTTGGTTTTGATTATGATGAAAGCTAATAAACTTAAGCATAAGGAAGTATGAATTTATAAATGAATTTGTATTAGAATAAATGTGAATAATGTTGAAGTGTTGATATTATTTCTTAGTTATAAATCCTACCCTTATGAAGTAAGGGGAAAGATATGCTGAAACATAGCTGCTAAACGGATAATTATTAAGCCCATGAAGTAGAATCGTGCTCGGATTACTAAGCTGTCCGTGCATTATTTTTGTATCTTTATAGCTATAAATATAAGGATCATAAATATATATATATATATATATATATAAGGTTATTGATGTTATTAGAATTTATATAGATTTTTAAAGTATTTATTTCATGAAGGAAATTTTATTATGATTCCTATTTTATGTTTTCTAGTTATTTATATACTATTAAAAAGATATTATATAGATATATAACTATATATACTAAAGTAATTTATTAAAGTTTATTAAACCTTTATAAGGTTATAATGGAAATTGTTATGATATACCTTCGGTATTCCTATACCCCCCCGTAAGGTATATATCTATTTATATATAGCTTATTGTTTATATTATGTTATGTTATGCTATATTACACTCTTTATAAAGTTATTTACTCTAATATAAAAACTCTTAAAACCTAGTAGGAAAAGTAAAGAGGGAATTCTTAGAGTATTATTTATACTAGCTGCTAGTAGAAAAACCTAAAAACCTAACTCTTATAGCTATAAAATGAAAACTGGACTTTCTATAAAAGTTTATAATAGGTATTGCAGTCTGATAGTTTAGATCTATAATGCGCTTATCATCATTTATAGTATTACTACCTATTACTTTTAATAGGTTATGAAATTTAGTCTTGCCTAAAGGGTTTATTAGTATATCCCCAATATTATTACTAGACTGCATATAAAAGAGGAAAATCTTTTCTTCTATAACTAGATTCCTAGGAAAATAGTATTTTATATTAATATACTTAGCCTTTTAATGAAATTCAGGATTTTCAGCTAACCTTTGAGCTGAAATATTATCTATAAGTATTTTAGGCTTTAGCAGGCTATTATAGCCTAGCTTAGGCCTCTAGCGACTGCATTATGATTTTACCTGCTTAAGTGCAATAGACCTTCTAACTCCGCGCCTCCTGATAATATATAGCCTTTAGTTATATAATCCTCTCCTAACCATAGCTATACTTATATATACCTTACTAGATAGCCTCACGATCTTTAACTTAATAATAATAATAACGTGGTTTTTAATTATTTAAACTACGAAACTATTAACTTTTCCTCTCGCGTACTACCTGCGCTGCTAATACTGCCTCAATTACCGCTTCGTCCGCTAGTTATTACTATCTTTATAGTCCTCTCATTCGATCGGGTTAGCTAACGCCTTCGTAGCTATACTATCGTTAGCAACGCTCTCTCTATATTAAAGTAGTGAGTATAAGCTATACTTACTAATGTTTAAGCCCTAAGCAGCCTAGGCTACTTCTGCCTTAATAGTACGGAAGACCTGCTTAAAGAAGGGCTACTCTATAGGGTATATAACGACCTACCTAGCTTCTACTACTAAGTCCACTTACTTAGCTATAATATAATAGTAATTATTCCCTCTAGGGGTATTAATAAGAGCCCTCTTAAGGGCTATACTAATATACTCTCTATATATAATAAAGTAATTAAAAAAGGAGTAGGTTTTATTAATTATATTAATACTATACTCTCTAATAAGCTCTTATATATTATTAGTATTAAAGGGTATACCTCACGCAGGCTTAGCGTTTTTATAGTTTTAGTACTAATATAGTTAAGGGATAAGGATAAAGAAGAGGGAGAGGTATAAAGCCCTACTTATAGAGCTTCTTATACTTCTAGCTATAAGAACCTCTTAGGAAAGATCTCTTTAGTTAAGGAGTTATCTTATATAATAGCTTTTGCAATACCTTGCTAGAAGGGAGACCTTTTAGGTTAAGGAGTTATCTCATATAGTGGCTTTCGCAGCACCTTGCTAGGAGGTCGACCTTTTGGGTTAAGGAGTTATCTCGTATAGAGGCTTTTACCTTACTAGAAGGTCGACCTTTTAGGTTAAGGAGCTATCTCGTATAGTAGCTTTCACCTTGCTAGAAGGTTTAGTAAGGGCGTTTCCACGAGAGCCTTAGTAGCCCGTTCAGCTTTAATATAATTAGTCCTAGTATAGCGCGCATCTGACGTTATATAAGGGTTTATTTATAGGTAGTAGGAATATATAGGGTTCCTATATCCTTTTCCTTAACTAGTAGAGGGTATAAGTTAAAATACCTATATAATATCTCCTAAACTATGCATGCGAACTAGGTGAATCTATTATAGTCTTTTTGCGAAGGGGCTGCGGCGTAATTCCGAACTCAATAGCCTAGCTTATCTAGCATAAAGTTATAGCTATTTTATATATATAAAGCCTCTTTAGCTATATTAGATAGAGCTATATATTCGGCTTTATACCTTAATAAGGCTACTATGTTTTACTTCAAAGGAAAATAGGATATAATATTATATAAACCCTAAGTAAAGATATATGCTAAGGTTGATTTTCGATTATTAAGATCTCGTGCCTAATCTCAATCCGTAAATCTAATTATATTATTGTTATTAGGTATATCCTCACTATAGTTATATATTAAACCGTAATTAGGGAACTTATTTATATATCGCCATATTCAATTAAGAGCTATAAGGTGCTATTTAGAGGGATTACTACTATTACGGGTATAGTCTATAACCGCTAAAGTAATATCTAGCCTTGTTTTTAAAGCTAGGTATAGGAGGGCTCCGATCTCTTGTTGATATTATAATATTTCCGCTTTAGTTATATAGTTATTATTTTTATTTAACTTTAGATTATCGTCCGTAGGGGTATAAGCCCTATAGACTTCAGTTTTATTATATTTAGGAAGTATCTTTTCAGTATACTTCAGGTATTTTATATATAGTCTTTTATTTATATAGTCTATGGTTATTTTATTTCCTAGGAAGATACTATGCTACCCTAAGTATTGAAGTCTTCAATGCTTTTGAAGATTCTTATATACATAGTTATAAGTATTATCGTTATTAATAGCTAATAGCATATTATTAATATAACAAGCTAGAATAGCTTTATAATTATTTTTATTTAATATAAATACTCCCTCATCATAAGGAGAGACTTCAAAGTTATACTAAAGTAGTATTGACTGTAGGTATTCATACCATAGGCGTGGGCTTTTGTTTAAGCTATATAAGGCTTTATTCAGCTTGTAAATTAAGCTATTATCCGTTGAATCATTATTATATGTTAATTTATTAGTATTTCTATTATATGAGAAACTAGTAGGTATTCTCATATATAGATCTTTATTAATATCTATATGAGCGAAATCAGTAGTAACGTTAAACCGCTTTAGTATATAGTTATGTTCTATAGCAAACATTAATAGAAATCTATAGCTTTTAGGCCTATAAGTACAACTAATAGTCTCAAGGCAATCTATACCAACGTATTAGTTAAAGCCTTGAACTACCTAACGGGCTTTATATTTTATATTATTATTGTTATTATTATTACCATTATTATTATATTTTATTTTATAAACCCTGCGGCCCCCTAGGGGATAAACTCCCCGAGGCTTGGGTATAATATTCCAAGTTTTATTATCTTTAAGTTGTTTTATCTCTATACGCAAAGCTTCAATGCAATTATCTATATTTAGAGAGCTAATTGCTTGCTTATAGGTAGCTAGCTCATTAGGAGTAGTTACTGCTAATCTACCAGAAGCTTTTTGTTTTATATTTATATTATTATTATTTATAATATTATTAGCTTCAGCTTTATTATTATTATTATTATTATTGCTTTTATAGTTTAGCTATTCCCTTAAAACTAGGACGTCTTGAAGGGTAAAAAGTGCACTTTCCTTATATTCAACCTAATTATATTGTTTTTTAGCTTCTTCTATTATAGAGGGGAGTTATATTATTAACTTAGCATTATTTCTACCATTACTACTAGTAGTAGTACTCTCCGAATTGGTACCCGAAGGTTATCTAGGTAATAAATTTTAGTTATCCTCCTGAATATCAGACAACTAGTTATTACTAGTATTATCATTACTTATATAATTAATATTAGCTTTATAAATACTAGTATTAGAAGAGAACGAGGGTAGGCGTAATAAAGTCTAAATATTATTAATAATATTAAGTTACGTTAGAAGCTGGCTAGTGAGGTAGGAATAATATAGGAAGCTAATGAGGTGGGTTATATAATAGGTTATATAACTATTCGCTAGGTCTTAGTTATTCCGACCCGCGCTGCGGATCTAATGCTAGATCTAGCCTACTGGGCGAGTAGGAGTCTCCTACCTATTGCATAAGCAGGCGAATATTCCTATACTAGTAGTATTTCTTTTATACTAGCAATCGCCTAATAAGCCTATCTAATTATATAAATTAAATAATAGGTTAGAAGCTACTATTAGCTTCCAAATAAAGCGAAAAGGTAGCTTTTATTAGCCATAATCCTATCCTTCTATAAATACCTATTATTATGCTATTATTATACTAATCCTTTTATTATTCTTATTACCTATCCTTCTCTACGAATTATTAGCTTTTTCCTATTAATAAGGCGGCGTAATACCCTATTAGGCGTTGCCTTTATTAGTATATTAGCGGGGCTATTTTCGCTATTAACCTATTAGATCTTAGTTAGCCTATAGCGCTTATAGCGCTTATATAACTAATAGAGAGCTATAATAGTAATTATAAGCCTCTTTTCCTTTATAGTACTAAGTTTAACTAAATACTTATATAGCGAGTATAAGTTAGTATATTTTACTATAGGGATAGAGTTAGTAATACCTAGCTTACTAGTAACTTATTAAAGGGTCGAAGCGATCGCAAAGGCGAGGTCCGCGCTAGTAACTATAGCGTAGATCTCTAAGGCTAATATGCTATAGGTAACTCGTTTATACTTAGTAGAGCTATAATAGATAATATTACTATTAATCGTGACGGTTATATTATTCGTTATTTCATTAGTAAGTATAACAATATAACCTAACTACCGTATTAATATGCGGGGTCTAGTGCCGACATAGTTAAGGGATAAGGATAAGGAAGAGGGAGAGGTATAAGGCCCTGCTTATAGTAGAGCTTCTTATACTTCTAGCTATAAGAACCTCTTAGGAAAGACCTCTTTAGTTAAGGAGTTACCTCTTATATAGTAGTATTCGCAGTATCTTATAAGAAGGTCGACCTTTTAGGTTAAGGAGTTATCTTATATAGTAGCTTTTACCTTACTAGAAGGTTTAGCGAGGGCGTTATTACGAGAGCCTTAGTAGCCCGTTTAGCTCTAATATAATTAGCCCTAGTGCGGCGCGCGTCTAACTTTATATAAGGGTTTACTTATAAGTAGTAGGAATATATAGGGTTCCTATATTATTTTCCTTAACTAGTAGAGGGTATAGGTTTAAATACCTATATAGTATTTCCCGAATTATACCTGCGAACTAGGTGAATTTGTTATAGTCTTTTTGCAAAGGGGCTGCGGCGTAATTCCGAGCTTAATAAGCTAACTACTATATAACGTCTTAATTATTAGTAAAAAGTCTATTATAAATATGAATAGTTCAGTAGTAAGTAGTAATAACGTATTAAATATTAGGCCTCGGTTAAGGTTATCCTTTAGCTATTATAAATACTTATTAAAAGTAGTAATATCTTTTTTAGTTAGATCCTAGCGTTAAGCGGTAGTTAATAGGTTAAAGTAAGCCTCTAGTTAGTAAATTAAGGTTATATAAGTATCTCTAGCTTACTATTTCATATACTACTCTTTTGCTAGTATCCTATTAGGAGTCTTCCTGATAGGGTTAATCTTAGTGCCTTAGCCCTTATGCTAAATTTGGACCTTTTACAAATACCTATTATAATAATAGGTATTATCCTAGTATAGCGTAATTATACTAGTATTAGGGCCTCTGGCCACTGCATAGTGATTTTACCTGCTTAAGTGCAACAGACCTTCTAACTCCGCGCCTCCTAATAATATATAGCCTTCGGTTATATAATCGTAACTCTCCTAACTATAGCTACACTTATACGTACCCTACTAGATAGCCTCACGATCTTTAACTTTATATCGATAATAACGTGGTTTTTAATTATTTAATAGACTATAAAACTATTAACTTTTCCTCTCGCGCACTACCCGCGCTGCTAATACCGCCTCTATTACTGCTTTGTCCGCTAGTCCTCTTATTTAATTAGGTTAGCTAACGCCTTCGTAGCTATACTATCGTTAGCAACGCTCTCTCTATATTAAAGCAGTTAGCATAAGCCATACTTACTAACGTTCGCTACCTAGGCTACCTCTGCATTAGTAATATAGAGGACCTGCTCGAAGAAGGGCTACTCTATAGGGTATATAACGACCCGCTGAACTTCTGCTACTTAGTTTGCTTACTTAGCTCTAATACTATTATGCCTTATAGAGTCCCTTATAGGGGTATTAAAGTAAGCCCTCTTAAGAGCTATACTAATAATATACTCTCTATATATAGCGGAGTAGTTAATAAAGGAGCGGGTTTTATTAATTATATCGAGGCTAAACTCTCTAGTAATCCCCTCTATATTACTTATACTAAAGGGTATACCTCGTTTAGGCTTAGCGTATTTATATATAGGGTCTAGTACTAATATAATTAAGGATTTATTATAGGTTAGATAAGGATAAGGAAGAGGGAGAGGTATAAAGCCCTGCTTATAGAGCTTCTTATATTTCTAGCTATAAGAACCTCTTAGGAAAGACCTCTTTAGTTAAGGAGTTACCTCTTATATAGTAGTATTTATAGTACCTTACTAGAAGGTCGACCTTTTAGGTTAAGGAGTTATCTTATATAGTAGCTTTCGTAGCACCTTACTAGAAGGTTTAGCGAGGGCGTTACTATAAGAGCCTTAGTAGCCCGTTTAGCTCTAATATAATTAGCCCTAGTACGGCGCGCGTCTAACTTTATATAAGGGTTTACTTACGAGTAATAGGAATATATAGGGTTCCTATATTATTTTCCTTAACTAGTAGAGGGTATAGGTTAAAATACTTATATAGTATTTCCCGAATTATACCTGCGAACTAGGTAAATTTGTTATAGTCTTTTTGCGAAGGGGCTGCGGCGTAATTCCGAGCTTAATACTAGTATTAGCAATAGAGATTATTCTACTATTAAAAGTAATAGGGGTCTAGGGTATGAGTTTATCCTTAGGTTTAGTTATAAATTTAGCTTTCTAGAGCTCTTCTTCTTTAATAGTAGAAAAGGTATTATCAGAAAGACTAATTATATTGTCTATTTATATACTAATAATAGTAAAGTAAGGGCTTCAATTATTAGTAAAAGGTAGATAGGGGTTAAGAGCGGAGCTAGTTATATATAGCTTATTATAGTAGTAGGCGCTATTCATAGCCTATTAATAGGTACTAGTTTTAGCAATATAATAGAGGGGTTTAATAGCCTTTATAGTAATCCTAGGGGGTAGAGATTATAGATCTAGTTATGTAATTAGGTATAAACCTTACGCGCTGGTATTATCTAGGATTATATACTGGCTTAGGTAATATCCCTAATCTAAATAGTATAATTAGGGCTAAGTAATAGGGTAATTACTAGAAGTGCGAGGGGTTAGACCTGAGTTTATTTAGAAGGAGGTCGCTATAAGACTATTTATTTAAGCTAAAGAGGAAAGGGGGAAGTTTTCCTCTCCAGTAGAGATTTCGCTAGTTTATAGTAAAGAATTAGGTAAGCCCTAAGTAAGCCCTAGGTAGCTCCCTAAGGTAGTAAACCTAGGTAGAAGCCTAGGTAGGCTTAACCTAGGTATAGCTTATAATACTATCCCCCCTCCTAGCTAGTCCCCCCCCCGGGTATAGGCTAGGTTGCTATTATTATCTATAACTAGCTTATATAGGGCTTTATACCTATCTACTATAGTAGCCTCTATAATAACTTCTATAGGCTCCTAGGTAAGCTCTATATACCCCTCCTACTTAACTAGGACCTTATGCCTCTACCCTCGCCTAACTACCTTCTATTATACTATATACATTCCCTCTATATACTACTTAAATTCGCTATATTTAGGTATAATTAGTAGTAGCTAGGGGTCTATTCTTATCTATATAGGTAAGGGGTCCTCTAGTACCCTCTAGAGGAGGTCTATATAGAACCTCGGGTAGATATTACTAGGTATATCTAACTCGATAATATATAAGCTTAGGACTCTTAGTATATTTATAGTATAACTATAATAGCTTCCTAGTACGCCTAGGGCTCTTATAGTTAGCTATTAAAAGCTAAACCTTATTACCTACTTAGTACTCCTCTATAGGTATCCTATACGAGTTCGCATTCCCCTTGCTATACTACTAGGTTATTATAATACTTATTTAGATAAAGCCTACTACCTCCTATAGCCTTATTACTAGGGGGGTAGCTACTATATCCCTAGAGGGGGTCTCCTCTATTATATTATTTATAATAAGTATAGGGTTAGTATAGTACCTATATTCTAAGAAGAATAGTAAGAGCTTAGTTATACTACTAACCCTATTATAGAGCGCTAGCTAAGTAGTATATAAGAGCTACCCCTATTTATCCTATACCTAGGTTATAAATACCTATAGGATAGCTTATATCTCCTAGTTCTACCTCTTAGTATTACTATTAGTCTATAGATAGTATATAGTATTTAATAGCCTCTTTATACTAGTAAGGCAGTAGAATTTAGTCTAGAAGCAGCTTACCTCATTATACCCTTAATTACTAATAATATTATATAAGAACCTATAGAACTAGAAGTAAGAGGTAAGGAACTAGTAGGTATAAGCTTCCGCCTCTATAGTACCTATCTCCTCTAGTATTACTAACTTACCTAACCTATCTACTATAACCTATAAATATTAGCTAGTATTATTCTTTATAAGTAATAAGTCTATAATAAAGTCTATTAAGAGGTCTAAGTATAACTAGGTAAGTACTAGTAAGGGCTTTAAGAAGCCCCTCTTAGCTTACCTCGAGATATATATCCCTCTATAGATATCGTAGTTCCTTATAAATCTCTATACTATTTATAATTATCTTAGCTAGTAGAACTACTAGTTTACTATTTCTAGTATACTATTATAGCCTAGGTAAGTAGTTATACTTAAGTTATAGCTCTATTAAATAATCCTTATATAGAGCTCCCGTAGTAAGTTATTATTATCCTCCCTACTAGGTATTTATAGCCTCCCTCTAAATATTAGCCTCCTCTAACTATTAGTATTATACTTACTAATTTAAACCTTAGCTTTTATATCTAGTAGGAAGCTCTAAAGCTAGTAAGTAACTATATAGTATACTACCTTATATATTATATCCTTTTTTATAGTTTCTAGCTATAGCGCTTATAGTTTAGAGTTACTATTAAAGGCTATAGTATCCGGGATATTAGTATAGCCCCTTTAACCTCTCCTTAATAGGGGGCTAACTATAGGGTCCCTATAGGGGTAGGTATAGTCTAGTATCAGCTATAAAACCCTCTCCTATTTCTACTTATTATCCTACCCTTATAATATATCTTATTCTCTCTAAGAGAGGGTATTAGGGGCTACTACTTCCTTATTAGGGCGGTATTTAATAATAAAGTTATATTAGGATAGCTCCTCTACCTACTAGCTCTAGCGCTTTATAAAGTACTACTTCTTTATAAAATATTTAAGCCTCTAGTAGTTAGTTAATATCTCAAAGATAGTTATACTATATAGCTCTACTCTCTATATATATAAATAAGAAAGAACTACTAGTAGCTCCTTATTATAAATAGGGTAATTATACTCTATATGCGAGAGTTTCTATAAGTAGAACGCTATAGGACGCTATATATCTTCTAGATTAACTTATAAGAGCACCCCTCTTAATATAAATCCTAAATAGTTAGTTTTAATAATAGTCTTATTTTCTAGATTAAACTAATAGAGCACTAGCTAAGTACTAATGAGCTACTTAAGCTATAAAAAGGCTTATTCTTAGTTATCTCTCTATTAAAATATTATATGCTTTTTAATAAGTAATATAAGTAGTTTAATAATATCCCTATACTCTAGTATAAGTATATTATAATAGTTTATAAATTATAGGAAGCTCTAGACCCCTTTTAGAGAGGTAGGGAGCAACTATTTAGTAGTTACTTAGAGTTTCTTAGGGTTATAAGAGAGACCCTCTCCTATTATTATAATAAACCTTATATACTTAACCCTCTTAACTAAGAACTTATACTTTATAAGGTTAAGGTTTATCCCTATATCTACTAGCCTCTAGAGAACCTCCTAGACTTTCCTCTCGTAGTTTTCCCTCGTTCTATTAGAGTAGATTAATATATTATTTATATAAATAGTAACGAAGTTATTAAGGAGGTTTTATAAGATATTATTAATATATTATTAGAAGCTAGTAGGGGCGCTAGTAAAGCTTAATAAGTAGACTACTTACTTAAATAACCTATACTAGGTATAGAATGCGGTCCTCTCTTAGTACTCTTCTATTACTTTTAACTTATAGAAGGCTATTACTAAATCTAGCTTAGTATACTACTTAGCTATACTTACTTAGAGATTAATAAGAGGGGGTAGTAGTTTTTCTTAGTAATTATATTAAGGGCTCTATAATTAATATAGAAGTAGATTCCTCTACCTAGCCTCTTTATAAAAAGTATTAGTACCCTAGCTAGTAAGCTACTAGCCTTAATAACCCCCTTATCTAAGAGGTCTTATAAGGTTTTTTTTAGTATTAGTAGCTCTTCTCTTAATATATTATAAAGGGGGTACTAAGGGAGTAGTAGCTCCCTTCTATTTAGTCCTAGTATAAGGTTAATCTAGTAGTCTAACCCTAATTACCTAGGGTATAGTAGGTAAGCCTTATTAGAGTTAAATAGGTTAAGAAACTCCTTTAAGACCTAGCTTAATAAATAATATTATTAGTCCTCCTTTAGTTTTAGGTTTAAGGCTTTCTTAATATTAGCTAAGCTAATAGCCTATATTAATACCTCTTTAATACCCTCCTAGTGCCTACTCTATTATCTCGCTAGGCGTTAGTAGATTATAGAGAATAAGGGTATATTAAGGAACCTTATAGCCTATATTTCTTTTATAAGGGGCGTTTCTTCTTAATCCTTTAGGTATAGCCTAACTTATCCCTTCCTATAGTATACTTAGTAAGCTATAGCGTTATAAATAACCTAGTTCTATTCTATCTAAGGGCGCCCTAAGAGGATACTAGGGTCTAAGCTATTAATTATATATATAAAGATACGCTAGGTATAACCCCTTATTTCTAAGTTAAACGCTACTATACCTAGAGTATTACTTAGTAATAGTCTACTAAGTATATACCTCCTTATAAGTTAGTATCTCTTCTTAATATATAGAAAGTAAAGGTATTAGGCTAGGGAAAGGTTAATTGTTATATAAGTATTACTACTAATATCTACTAGGGTATAAGCTATATATCCTCTATTAACTCTAACTTAAATAATAATAAGCTTATTATTAGCTAGTTATTCCTATTTATATTCTTCCTAACCTAATATCTACGGTTTAGTAAGCTCTAGGGCTTAATCTTACTCTAGAGTTAGTTTTTTCCTAACTCCTTATCTTCTTTTAAGGAGTTAGCTACTACTTAGTAGTTATTTATAACCTTATAATATACTAGTTCTTCTTTTAGGGGTTTTACCTTTATAACCCTAGGTCGCTAGCTCTCCTTATTAGGGTAGTACTAGGTAATATAACCTCTAGCTTTATAAGTATAATAAGTATAGAGGTCCTTTATACCTTTCTAGGGCTATTAGTATTATATTAAGGAGGTACCTAAGGAGGACCTAGAGTTTTAGTAGTTATAGTATCTTACCTCCTTAACTTATAAGATATAAATAGCTCTAGTTATATAGGTATCCCCTTTAATATCCTTAGTAGTACGTCTCTAGTAAGTTACTAGGTAATTACTAGAGACCTTCTAGCGCTCTACCTTCTATATAATACTCTAGACCTTTAAGAGCTAGCTATTATAATTAGCTAGTAAGTTAATAATAATTAGCTTATCTCTTAGCTTAGGGGTAAAAGAGGCCCCTAGAAGCGAGATCTAGACTTAACTAGGCTAGTTTATATTACTTATATTAGCTAGTATCTACTTAAATCTTAATAGGAAAGTTACTAGGGATTTATTCTCTTTCTACTAGAGGGTTTATAGTTAGGCTATAGCTTATAACTAGATATTTAGGTCCTTATATATCTAGGCTAAGTAAGCTATAAAGTCCTTAGGGTTATATTTTCCCCCGCCCCCCCTAGCTCTATAGAAAGTAGAAACTACTTACTAGGGTATAGTATCTAAGTAGGAGTTAGTAAGGTATTATACCTTTATATATATAATATAGAACGCCCTATCTATAGTAATCTTATACCTTATTTATTATACCTAGGTAATATATTCCTTCTACTTACTTAAAAACTTCGGGGGTAGGGGTAGTAACTTCTAGTATATTATACTAGGTATTACTAGTACCTTACTAGTAATACTTATAGGGGTTTATATAGCTATATATTAGCTATTCCCCTACTTAACCTCCTATAACTATTACTAGCGGGACTCTATTACTACTACTAAATTAGCTTATAATAGCTTATCTTAGGTTTTAGCTATATTACTATTAACTATCTTACTAACTAATAGGCAGTAGTACTTAACTTATTATTATTATTATAGTAATAAGCTTAAATATATAAGGGGTTAGACCTAAGTTTATTTATTAGGAGGTTACTATAATACTATTTATTTAAGCTAAAGAGGAAAGGGGAAGTTTTCCTCTCTAGTAGAGATTTTACTAGTCTATAGGGAATAACTAGGTAAGCCCTAGGTAGGCCCTAGGTAGCTCCCTAAGGCAGTAAACCTAGGCAGAAGCCTAGGTAAGCTTAACCCGGGCGTGGCCTATAATAAAAGGAGGCGAACGTTATAGCGCTAGATTATAAGTAACTAGGTTAAAATACTATTGAGAAAGGTCCTATAGGGCCGTATTTATAGTTACTAAGGAGCTTATTCTATTATAACGAGAGTACCTATAACGTGGTCGCTTATAACTATAGTTAGAGGAACGACCCCTAGAAAAAGGTCGCTCTAGAGCTAATGTTAGTTATATGCCGCGCTAGGCATAGGTAATACTAAATATATCACGGTATACCCCCCTAGACGTAGTAGTAGCTAGAGAAGCGCCTAACTGCGTAGTATCCCTTGAAATACCTAAATATAAAGCAATATATCTATAGATAACCTACTAATACGCCTATTTATAAAAGAGATAATAAAGTAAAGTTATTTATATTAGGTATAGATATAATATAAATAGTTATAGTTTTCTACCTTTATAACTATCGCTATTATTATTATAATACCCTTTATTTACTAATTCTTATTAATAGTAGTAGAATCCGTTGTCTCTTATTAGCTTAGGTAGGGCAGCTAATACTACGTTAACTCTAAATAAAATAACTTAGCTACCCTCCTACCTTTTTAACTCTTCCCTATATATCATATAATAACTATATATATACCTAACTTTAGCCCTAATAATAACCTTATTATACGCGCGCGCATATACCTATATTATATAATAATCCTAAAGCTATTATAATATGCTATTATATTTATAGATACTTCCTAAAAAGAAAACTAGTTAGGCTATAGCCCTTAAGAAGCTATGCGCATATTGTTTTCCTCAACTGGTAGAGGGCATATGTCAAAATGCCCGCATAGTGTTTCCCGAATTGTGCTTGCGAACTGGGTGAATTTGTTATAGTCTTTTTGCGAAGGGGCTGCGGCGTAATTCCGAACTCAAGAAGCTATGCGCTACTAAAGGTAAGAATGAAGCTAGGGGTAGAGGGGCGCGCTCTCCTCCCCTAGAGAGTAATAATAAGGTTATATATATATTATTCCTTCTTATTATTAATATAAAATATATTAATATATTCTAGCGAGTAGAAAGTATAAGCGGAAATAACCTATAGAGGATAGCTCTAAGGGTAAGGGTTTATAGCCTAAGAAGCCCTAGGTTTACTCTCCTAAGTAGTCTAAGAGGATAGCTCCTAGTAAGTTATAATCCCTTTATTACTATAACTATATACTAGAATATTACTAACCTTATTATTATTATAATCCCTAAGGAGATAGATATAAAGGAGGGTGCTAGTAAGGGCGGTTTAGAGCCCCCTCCTAGCTCTCCTCCCTTTAGTAGAGGTATAGAGGCGGAGTAAGTACCCCCGTTTAGTAAGCGCTACCTTTAGTATATTATAAATAAGCTCTTAGGCTTATTAGATAGAAGGTGCTCGCTTAGCGTAGGAAGTAAGTATAACTACTATTAAAAGGCTAAGATACCTTATTAATAGATAAGTACCCCTATTACTATTATAGCCTACTAATATACTAAAGCTAAGATTTTAAAGGACCTAGGAGTTCGAAAGGTAAGATTCTATATACGCTTTATTTCTATAACTATATTCTAATATAACCTATAATCCCTTGCTTATTAGAGAGCTATGCTCTATAAGGCTATTAATACCTAGAAGGAGGAGATTATAATAATAAAAAAGGGTAGTAATAATAAGGGTTTAGGTAAGACTCTTAATATAATAGGTAGTTCTAGTATATATAGCGTCGTCGCTCTATCTCCTGCCCTAGTTCTATTTAGAACCCTAGCGGTTAGCATAGGTATACTTATACCTTATCTGCTTACTAGCGACGCAGCTACTATAATATACTACGTAGTTAATAGTCCTATTAGTACGTATTTACTAGAGGTATTACTACCCTTATATAATATCCTAATAGATTAGTATAAGTAAATCCTCTAAGGTTAGGCGGTAGAAAGTTAGCGTTTTAGGGTAGCCCTTTAGGGTAAGTTATATTCTTTTACTCCTATAAGAGCGATATTAGGCTCCCTAGCTAATAGGCTATAGGTTAATTAAAACTCCGCCGCTATTAGCCCTCTTATACCTATTTAGAGTATCCCTCGTTTATTATAATTATTTTCTATATATCCTTTAGATTAAGGAGCGAATAAAACTATTTAAACTTCTTATAGTTAAGAACCTTCGTGAGAATACTAGCTAGTATATTATTCGTTAGTATATATACTACGCTAAACGATCCTTAAGCGTGTTCTTATTATAGCTATATTTTCTAGATATTAATATACTAGAGCCTTATTCAGATTTATCCCTTTTTACTTACTACTAGATAAATTATCTATTAGTTATTATAATAAATCTTCTAGATATCGCTAAGTTTGAGAGAAGTTTGAGAGTAATAACCCTAAATAGCCTCTAAAGTATAATACTTTCCTTAGTATTATATTCAAGACTTAGAAGCTCCCCTTCTATTATTAATATTATAACTATAGCTTATTAAATAGCTTTTTATTAAATTAGTCCTCTAAAGAGCGAGATTATATACCCTTAAGATAACTTCTATATCTCCTTATTATCTATAAATAAAGCGTTACCTACGATTAGTAATACCTACCTACCCCCTGAGTTATTAAAGCGTATTACGAGGTAATAAGTATAATATAAGTACTATATAACCTAGTTAATAGCAGCGTAGTAATAAGGAGCGGGGTTTATTAGGAATCTCGAGAGTAGGGAATATATCAAAGCGATATTAGGTTAAATTATAATAGTAGTATAGACTATAGAGCGAATCTTCTCTTAGAAACTCTTTACCTCTAATAGTATTACTACTATTTTACTCTTTAGGAGTAATAGGTTTAAAAGGGGGGTTACTAGCGCTCTTAAGTAAAGAAAATTAAACTTCTTTATAGCCTACTTAATATATTAGTTATAAGAAAGGTATATCTTTTATATAGCTTAGTTATAGATAACCCTAATTCTAAAATAATATTTAACTAGGCCTTATCCCTTTAACTTATATACTTCTTATAGGCTAGCGATTACCCCTTATACTACTTCTTTATAGTTTTTATAAAATAGGATAAAGAACTTATTTATATAGAAGATAATACGAACCTTCTTATTAGTTAACGAGAAGAGGTATAGGTCTTTACTTATAGGTATAAAGCCTAGATACTAAAGGGCTAAGGAGAACTCCTTATACTGGAGTAGTAGCGCGTCCCTTAGCCTATAGAGCGTATACCGTAGTTTAATATACTTTCTAGGCTACTTAAAGCTATCTAGTAGCTTATAAATAATTATATCTTTATTTAGGTCCTAGGAGGCGTTTAGGAACGTATTAATAATATTAAATTATTTAACTTCGGGGTCTAATTATATAGTAATTGCTATTGCTACCCTAAAGGTATGCGTAGCGAGGGTTACTATATAAGTCTATTTAAGGGGCGACATTTCTCGCTAATCGCCCTAAATATAAATCCTTGCCTCATATTAATTAAGGATATTATCCTTATTAAATTTATAGGTAAATACCTACTTTAAAAGGATTAGTCTCTTCATCGTTATCTCTCGATTAATAACGCGCTATATATCTATTTATTATAATTTACCTATCTTAACCTTAGCTAATTCTTTAAAGGCAGTTCGGATCGCCTATAGGAGGTTTAAAAGTTCCTTTTATAAGTATAGTAGCTTAGTAAGGTTATTAGTAATAAGATGTTTATAGATTATTATAGTTACGCGAGCGGGCTTCACGCTAGAAATAGTAGTATAAATATAGCTATAGAGCGTATAGTACCCTATACTAGCTTCTAAGAAGGCTTTCTACTAATTAGGTATAAACGTCTTAAAGAAGCTAGATACCTACTCCCGCTCTATATAGTACTATAGTAAAAACTAGTAATTAGAGCGGGGTTTGCTCTCTATTATTCCTAGTTATAAGTTACTAGGTAGTAGATTATATAGTTATTAGCTTTATTAAGTTCAGCTATAGTCCTCCTAGTTATATACTTAGTTAGACCTCTATTTAGTATTAGCCCTCTCCTTACTATCCTAGTATAGCTATATTAGTAGATTTAAGGGCCTCCTATCTAAAGGTTTATTCTTATTATACTTACCTGCTTTAGAAATATCTTATAAAGCGGGGAGTAGTTTAACTCTAATATAGTCCTCGGTACGTTCCCCTTTAGAATTCACTTCTCTAATAGCTTTATATATATAGTTTATTTCTAATATATACGCTATATTTACTACTCTATCTATTAGAGCTAGGCTTTTATCTAGCTCTAGCGTAGGATTAGGGGATAATAGCTACCCCCCCTTCTAATTTACTTATTACTTTAGAAGTTTTAGGATTCTTCTTCTTAGAGACTTAGTTATAGGAATAAGGGTTAGTATAGGTAATTATCTATTCGTAAATATTAATATAGCTTTATCCTTATCTATAACGCCTAAGATCTAGAGTTTAAAATTAACTTATAATATACGTTCTTTAATCTCTTCTATTATCTTATAGATAGTATCTTCTAAGATAGCCTCTTTTACTTTATCCTTTATATAGAAAGTCCGTTTATTAAATATTATATTCTATATAATAATAACTATTTATAATATAGGAATCTAGACCCTATATAAATTATAGGCGGTTATAATATATCCTACTAGGTATCTAATATATCCCCGCGGCACTACCTCAAAGTCTCTCTTATTAATTCCTCTCTCTCGTTCCCTCTTAAGGGGGTATATATAGTAGCTATAGGTATATATATATCCCTAGTAAGGGCGAAGGTCGCGGGTCAGGGCTGCTCCGTTATTAGGTTGCTACTAGTGAAAGTACTAGCAGAACTACTCTTTTTTAATATATAGTAGCGAATACTAGTTATAGCGTTGAAGTAGGCTTATATTATATAGCATTATCGTAGTTAGTACTATCTCAGCCTATAGTTCTATACGTAAGCTAGCTATAGCGCGTATCTTAATTATTTACGTAATAACTTCCTAACTACCCCGTTCCCCTCCGCTATTTAGTTCCTTTGTATATAGAGAGGTTATTTTAACCTCTATTCCTTCTATATAGGTCTCATTCTTATATTCTATATATAAGTAAAATCACTAATCTCTTAACGTCTTATCTAATCTTATAAATAGAAAGTCCCTTCTATTAAAATACCTATTACTTAAAGGTATATAGAGCGAGTATAATACTATTATAGGTCTTATTAACGCGTAGAAAGGCGAAAAGCTAACTAATATATTTATCCTTAATAATAAGGAGCTACTAGTTCTAGTTGAAGCTTTTAGGGTAGTTAAATAGATCCTATACGATTCTATAGTAAGAGCGTATTACTTTATCTTCTAATATTTATCTTAAAATTACCTATTCCGTATATATAACTACGTAGTATTAGTACTATAGGCGCGTCAGGCCTTTAATCCTTACCCCCTAAGTAGTATATACTAGCTATTTAAAAGCTTTAGGGCTAAGGTAGCTACTTCAGAGGCACTAGAGCATTATATCGTCGCTCCTATCTAGTAGTAGTATAAAAGAGATATACTTATATATTATAAGCACGTGGTTTATATTATTAATAATAGTATTAATACTTCGGGGGATCTACTTAGGAATAGAGTATAAGGAACGAGGCTTATATTTAAGGAAGGCGAGGTTTACCTTGTAAATAAGTTTCTTAACTATAATATTATTCTTATAGGTTCTAAAGCGAGGTATATAGTTATACCCCGAATACTAGATACCTATCTTCTAAACTAGCGCTTTAGAGAAAATATTAATATAAAGGTTCTCTATATATCCCACGTTATAAAGTATAAGGTCCTCTATATTCGCGCCTTTTAGGCTATTAAGAGCATTCTTAATAATCTATATACTTTTTATAATAATTAGGTATAAGGCTATTCTAGAATTAACCCGTTCTCTATTATAATACTTAATTAAGGAGGGAATAAGTAGGGACTTATTATTCACTAGGTATATCCCTCTATAGCTATCTAGGACCGTGGACTTATATAGTATATAGGGTCCTAAGTAGGGGGTTATAAAGATACTTAGGTACTCTTTATCTAAGTTAACTATATTATCCCTAACCTTAATTAAGAGGGCTATATAGAAAGTAACTGCTACTATATTAATAAACTAACTTAGGGCTACGTTAGATTTCTTAGATAAACCCTTATTACCCCCCTTATTATTTCAGTAGTTCTTACCCTTATAGGGTATAGTATATAGCTAGCCTTTATAAGCGAGTTTAACGTAAAGATTAGCAAAGCGGGGGTTACTATTTAACTAGCTATAGATCTAAGCTACT
Source organism: Colletotrichum ledebouriae (assembly GCA_036785755.1). Taxonomy (NCBI): domain Eukaryota; kingdom Fungi; phylum Ascomycota; class Sordariomycetes; order Glomerellales; family Glomerellaceae; genus Colletotrichum; species Colletotrichum ledebouriae. Next base: position 30,569 of record JAVHLU010000388.1, read on the forward strand.
TATATATCTATTACTAATCTATAGGGGCCCTTCTAGTAATATCTAGTTAAAATAGCTTCTAAGTAGTTATAATTAACGCTTAGCTATTAATAGCTTAACCTAAATAGGTACTATTTACTACTAGATAGGTTACTAGTTATAGGAACGTTTAATAGGTTAGCCTTATCTATATAGTTAGCTAGTATCGCAAAGACCCTAGCACTTTATCCTTATAATCTCGAGTGGAGTATCCTTATATAAGAGGTCCTTAAATATATTAGTATATTAGCTTATATTAGAGACTAGTTTCCCTACTCGTTCCTATTTAAAGATATTTATAATTTCTACGTTAGCTTAAGTAAGTATAAAGTAATAACTTACTACTTAAAGAAAAGCTTTTAAAGCAAGGATATTACTTACTTTAGGAAGCTTAAGCTAAGTAGTATAGAGGTAGATACTCCTAAAGTCCTTAATCTAGGCGTTAGGATTAATACTCCTATTCGCTTTCTCTAGGACTTAGATATATTCCTCTTGAATAGTAATAAAGGTACTAGCCTCGCTTAGAGCGTAATATAATTGAAGATTAATAATAAGGCTATAAAGGGTTATATCCCCTTTAGAGCCTCTGGCTACTGCATAGTGATTTTACCTGCTTAAGTGCAACAGACCTTCTAACTCCGCGCCTCCTAATAATATATAGCCTTCGGTTATATAATTGTAACTCTCCTAACTATAGCCGTACTTATATATACCTATAGCCTTATAATCTTTAACTTTATATCGATAATAACGTAGTTTTTAATTATTTAAACTACGAAACTATCGACTTTTCCTCTCGCGTACTACCCGCGCTGCTATTAAATACCGCCTCTATTACCGCTTTATCCGCTAGTAGTTACTATCTTTATAGCTATGCTATTATTAGCAACGCTCTCTCTATTAGTCGGCGTAAGCTATACTTACTAACGTTTAAGCCCTAAGGGGCCTAGGCCGCCTCTGCCTTAATAGTATAGAGGACCTGCTCGAAGAAGGGCTACTCTATAAGGTATATAATAACCTACTAAACTTCTACTACTAAGTTTACTTACTTAGCTCTAATATTATCGCGCCTTATAGAGTCCCTTATAAGGGTATTAAAGTAAGCCCTCTTAAGGGCTATAATAATAATATACTCTCTATATATAGCGGAGTAGTTAATAAAGGAGCGGGTTTTATTAATTATATTAAGGCTAAACTCTCTAGCGATCCCCTCTATATTATTTATACTAAAGGGCGTGCCTCGCTTAGGCTTAGCGTATTTATATATAGGGTCTAGTATTAATATAGTAAAGGGATAAGGATAAGGAAGAGGGAGAGGTATAAGGCCCTACTTATAGAACTTCTTATACTCCTAGCTATAAGAACCTCTTAGGAAAGACCTCTTTAGTTAAGGAGTTACCTATTATATAGTAATATTTACCTTACTAGAAGGTCGACCTTTTAGGTTAAGAAGTTATCTTATATAGTAGCTTTCGCAGCACCTTGCTAGAAATTTTAGCAAGGGCGTTTCTAGGCCACGAGAGCCTTAGTAGCCCGTTCAGCTCTAATATAACTAGCCCCGGTGCGGCGCGCGTCTAACTTTATAATATTTAGAGGGTTTACTTCCGAGCAGGAATATATAGGGTTCCTATATCGTTTTCCTTAAATAATAGAGGGTATAGGTTAAAATACCTATCTAGTATTTCCCGAATTATGTTACGGGCTACGCCTAGGTCAAGCCTACCTGGGCTTCTGCCTAGGTTTACTGCCTTAAGGAGCTACCCAGGGCCTACCTAGGGCCTACCTAGTTATTCCCTATAAACTAGTGAAATCTCTACTAGAGAGGAAAACTTCCCCTTTTTCCTCTTTAGCTTAAATAAATAATATAATAGTAACCTGATATTAAGTAAACTTAGGTCTAACCCCTTATATATTAAAGCTTACTACTATAATAATAATAATAGGTCGAGCGCTACTCCCTAATAGTTAGTAAGATAGTTAATAGTAATATAGCTAAAACTTGAGATAAGCTATTATAAGCTAATTTAGTAGTAGTAATAGAATCCCTCTAGTAATAGTTATAGGAGGTTAAGTAGGGGAATAGCTAACGCGTAGCTATATAAGCCCCTATAAGTACTACTAGTAAGGTACTAGTAATACCTAGTATAATATACTAGAAGCTACTACCCCTACCCCCGAAGTTTTTAAATAAATAGAAGGAATATAGTACTTAGGTATAGTAGATAAGGTATAAGATTACTATAGATAGGGCGTTCTATACTATAGATATAGAGGTATAGTACCTTATTAACTCCTACTTAGATACTATAGCCTAGTAAGTAGTCTCTACTTTCTATAGAGCTAGGGGGGGTAGGGGGAAATATAACCCTAAGGACGTTATAGCCTACCTAGACTAGATATATAAGGACCTAAAAATCTAGTTATAAGCTATAGCCTAACTATAAACCCTCTAGTAGAAAGAGAATAAATCCCTAGTAACTTTCCTATTAAGATTTAAGTAGATACTAGCTAATATAAGTAGTATAAACTAGCCTAGCTAAGTCTAGATCTTACTTCTAGAGGCCTCTCTTACCCCTAGGCTAAGGGATTAGCTAATTATTATTAACTTACTAGCTAATTATAGTAGCTAGCTCTTAAAGGTCTAGAGTATTATATAGAAGATAGAGCGCTAGAAGGTTACTAGTAACTACTTAGTAACCTAATAGAGACCTACTACTAAGGATACTAAGGGGGATACCTATATAACTAGAGTAGTATATATCTTATAAGTTAAGGAAGTAAGATACTATAACTACTAAAACTCTAGATCCTCCTTAGGTACCTCCCTAGTATAATATTAATAACCTTAGAAAGGCACGAGGGACCCCTATACCTATTATACTTATAAAGCTAGAGGCTATATTACCTAGTACTACCTTAGTAAGGAGGATTAGCTACCTAGGGTTATAAAATAAAAACCTTAAAAGAAGAAATAGTATATTATAAGGTTATAAATAACTACTAAGTAGTAACTAACTCCTTAGAAAAATATAAAGAGTTAGAAAAAGACTAACTCTAGAGCGAAATTAGGCCCTAGAGCTTATTAGGGAGGAGATATTAAGTTAGAAAGAATATAAATAGGGATAACTAGCTAATAATAAGCTTATTATTATTTAAGTTAGAGTTAATAGAGGATATCTAGCTTACGCTCTAGTAGATACTAGGAGTAATACTTATATAATAATTAACTTATCCCTAGCTTAATACCTCTCCCTTCTATATATTAAGAAGAGATACTAACCTATAAGAGGGTATATACTTAGTAAACTATTACTAGGTAACGCGCTAGGTATAGTAGTATTTAACCTAGAAATAAGTAGCTATACTTAGCGTATCTTTATATATATAGTTAATAGCCTAGACCTTAATATCCTCTTAGGGCGCCCTTAGATAGAATAGAGCTAGGTTATTTATAATACTATAGCCCGCTAAGTATATTATAGGAGGGGATAAGTTAGGCTATACCTAAAGGACTAAGAAGAAACTTCCCTTATAAATGAAATAAGGGCTACGAGGTTCCTTAATATACCCTTATTCTCTATAATCTATTAATACTTAGTGAGATAATAGAGTAAGCACTAGGAGGGTACTAAAGAGGTATTAATATAAGCTATTAGCTTATCTAATAATAAGAAAGCCTTAAACCTAAGACTAAAAGAGGATTAATAATACTATCTACTAAACTAGGTCTTAAGGGAGTTTCCTAACCTATTTAACTCTAATAAGACTTACTTATTACCCCCTAGGTAACTAGGAGTAGACTATTAGATTAACTTTATACTAGGACTAGATAGGCGGGAGCTACTACTCCCCTAGGGCCCCCTCTATAATATATTAAGAGAAGAGCTACTAGTATTAAAAATTACCCTATAAAACCTCCTAGATAAGGGGTTTATTAGGGCTAGTAGCTTACCTACTAGGGTACTAGTACTCTTTATAAGGAAGCCTAGTAGGGGGATTTACTTCTATATTAACTATAGGGCCCTTAATATAATTATAAAGAAAGACTACTACCCTCTCTTACTAATCTCTAAGACGCTATACTAAGTAAGTATAGCTAAGTAATATACTAAGCTAGGTATAATAATAGCCTTCTATAAGCTAAGGGTAATAGAGGAGTACTAAGAGAGAACTATATTCTATACCTAGTATAGGTTATTTAAGTAGGTAATCTACCCGTTTAGCCTAACTAGTACCCCTACTAGCTTCTAGTAATATATTAATAATACCCTATAGGACTTCCTTAATAACTTCGTTACTACTTATATAAATAATATATTAATTTATTTAAATAGAATAAGGGAAGATTATAAGAAGAAGGTCTAGGAAGTCCTCTAGAGGCTAGCGGATATAGGCCTCAACCTTAACCCTATAAAGTATAAATTCTTAGTTAAGAGGGTTAAGTATATAGGGTTTATTATAATAGTAGGATAGGGTCTCTCTTATAACCCTAAGAAACTCTAGGTAATTACTAAGTAGTTACCCCCTACCTCCCTAAAGGGGGTCTGGAGCTTCCTAGGGTTTATAAACTATTATAATATATTTATATTAGACTACTTATATTAGTTATTAGGAAGAATATAACGTTCTAGTAGGGAGATAATTAAGAATAAGCCTTCTTATATCTTAAGTAGCCTTCTAATACCTAGCTAGTACTCCGCTAGTTTAGTTTAGAGGATAAGATTATTATTAAAACTAACTATTTAGGATTTATATTAGGAGGGGTGTTTTTATAAGTTAACCTAGAGGGTACTTAGCGCCTTATAGCGTTCTACTCCTAGAAGCTCTTACCTATAGAATATAACTACCCTATTTATAATAAGGAGCTCCTAGTAGTCCTTTCTTATTTATATATATAGAGGGCGGAGCTATATAATATAACTACTTTTAAGGTACTAACTAACTACTAGGGGCTTAAATACTTTATAAAGAAATAGCGCCTTATAGAGTACTAGAGCTAGTAAGTAGAGGAGCTATCCTAGTATAATTTTACTATTAAATACTACCCTAGTAGGGAAGTAGTAGCCCCTAATACCCTCTCTTAAGAGGGAATAGGATACGCTATAAGGGTAGGATAATAAGTAGAAGTAGGGGAGAGTCTTATGGCTAATACTAAACTACGCCTACCCCTGCGGGGACCTTATAGTTAGCCCCCTAGTAAGGAGAAGTTAGAAGGGCTATATTAATATCCTAGATACTATAATCTTTAATAATAACCCTAAATTATAAGCGCTATAGCTAGAAACTATAAAGAAGGATATAATATATAAAGCTATATACTATATAATTACTTACTAGCTTTAGAGCTTCCTATTAGATATAAAGGCTAAGATTTAAATTAGTAAGTATAATATTAATAGCTAGGGGAGGCTAATATTTAGGGGCAGGCTATAGGTACCTAGTAGGGAGGATAATAATAACTTATTAGGGGAGCTCTATATAAAGATTATCTAATAGAGCTACGACTTAAATATAACTACCTAACTAAGCTATAATAGCACGCTAGAAATAATAAGCTAGTAGTTCTATTAGCTAGGATAATTATAAATAGTATAGAGATTTATAAGGAACTATGATATCTATAGAGGGATATATATCTAGTAATAATATTAGGAGAGGGGGTAGGGTTATTACTAATCTCTAGGTATATACTAAAAACGAGTAGGGTAGGTATAAGGCTATTAGGGCTAGCGGCATAATGAATAGACTTAATTACTATTTAGAAGATAAGAGGGGGCTTAATATAGGGGACTTCCTACTAAATAAGAGTATAGGCAGAGCGTAGGGGGCTATAATACCTCTCTATTTTACTAGTTGAATAATAGGCTTTAATAGGGACGACTTTAATTATAACTGTTATTAATTTAGCGTTATTTCTAAAGGCTTCTACTATAAAGTTTAATTTTGTATTTATAATAATATTATTAGGTAGTCCCTAATAGATATAAATCTAGTAGAGGTAGAGGGCTTCCTAGGTAGGTTTCGCAAAGGGATTAGGTGGGAGGTAAGTAGCGTTAAAGCTAGTAGCTATATTAATGATATATAGGTTTATTTTCCCTTTAAGGTAGATAATATTATAGATAATCCTATAGTTAAATAAATAGTTATCCTAGAGGGAGAATTTGAACCTCTATAGGGCTTATATATTCAATTAGTAGTATTAGTAGATCTTAGTTAGCTACTTAATTACTATTATTTAAATAGGGTAACTAGCGCGCTAGAGGAGGGTAGCTAATTTAGTAATAGAGGGGTAACTAAATTATTAATAGAGGTACTATAGCCTAATATCTATTAAATAGCTAGTTTAGGTAAAGATCTCCTCTTTATTAAGAGGAAGCTAGGTATTTCCCTATCTATATATAACTAGGGCTATAATATTGCCCTAAAATAAGTAATTATAGAGGTTATTAAAGTAAATACCTTTTTAATCTATATTACTTACGTAGAGGAGGAATGGGGTACTAGAGGGTATAACGTAGAAGATTATATTACTAAATTTAGTTATAATCATAATCATACTAACTCAATACTTATAGGGGCTATTTCTAAAGTATACTCTCGCCTCGCTAGCGATTACCCTATTAAACAGTATTAATAGGCGAATCCGTTATAGGTTAACAACTTATTATTAGCTAGTAATAGAGACTCTAATAGCGCCTAAATCTAATATAATACCCTAGAAGACTTCCTTCTAGTACTTACTATTAAGTATAAATAATTAGGTTAGGGTAGAGGCTCTAGGTAAGATAAGCTAAGTAGGAGGTAGAGTAGGCTTAGGGTTAGTAGCTAGGTTAAAACTTATAATTATATAGAAAGTAGCCTAATTAAGTAGCGAATTAACTAGTTTATTACTATTAATTATACATATAGTATTAGTAATAAATATAGTAAACTTATAAGGGGAGGAGGGTTAGGATTAATCCTACTAGTAATCCTAAAGGTACTATTTAACGTCGCTACTAGTATTAATATTATTCGCTAGGGCTTCCTAGTGCTCGTTATTACTTCTAAAGTTAATAAGGAAGGTATTAAACTTATCTTTAGTAATATTTGAAGAGTACTTAGACTTAAGCTTATAAAACTCTCAGGTCTATTTATTATTACTATACTTCTAGGATTAGTACTTAGGCGTATAGTAGATCTAGTACCTTCTTAGGTTATTATAGCGATCGTTATGGGATTAATAGCGTAGAGGGGGTCTATATTAATATAGCTAGTTTTGCTAAAATCTATTCTTATTATTATTATTATGAGTTTAGTAGAAATTCTAGTAGTTATTACCTTGTAATCGTTAGTTAGTATATATCGCGTTATCCTCCTCTAGGTCCTCTAAATCTATATTTTATATATTAAGGCTTTAGTTTATTTAAGATATAGTAATAATAGTAGAGCATAGGGAATTATAGAGGTCCTATAAACTAATAAGATACTTATAGAGGGTAAGTTTATACTTTTAAACTCCTTAGTAGGCGCTTTAGATCTCAGAATAGAGGGGGCTTTTATTAGTATTAGATTCCTTACTACGAGGGGTTAGACCCGAGTTTATTTAATAAGAGGTCGCTATAATACTATTTATTTAAGCTAAAGAGGAAAAGGGGAAGTTTTCCTCTCGAGTAGAGATTTTACTAGTCTATAGGGAATAGCTAGGTAAGCCCTAGGTAAGGCCTAGGTAGCTCCCTAAGGTAGTAAAGTTAAGTAGAAGCCTAGGTAGGCTTAACCTAGGTATAGCTTATAATACTATCCCCCCTCCTAGCTAGTCCCCCCCCTAGGCATAGGCTAGATCGCTATTATTATCTATAACTAGCCTATATAAGGCTTTATACCTATTTATTATAATAGTCTTTATAATAGCTTTCGTAGGCTCCTAGGTAGGCTCTATATACCCCTCCTACTTAACTAGTACCTCGCGCCTACGCCCTCGCCTAACCGCCTTCTATTACACTATATATATCTCCTCTATATACTACTCGAATTCGCTATTATTAGCTATAATTAGTAATAACTAGGGGTCTATCCTTATCTATATAAATAAGGGGTCCTCTAGTACTCTCTAGAGGAGGTTTATATAGAATCTTAGGTAGATATTACTAAGTATATCTAACTCGATAATATATAAGCTCGGGACTCCTACTATAGTATATTTATACTATAACTATAATAGCTTCTTACTAGGCCTAGGGCTCTTATAGTTAGCTATTAAGAGCTAAACCTTATTACTTACTTAGTACTCCTCTATAGGCGTCCTATACTAGTTCGTATTCTCCTTGCTATATTACTAAGCTATAATAATACTTGTTTAGATAAAGTCTACCGCTTCTTATAGCTTTATTACTAGGAGGGTAGCTACTATATCCCTAGAGGGGGTCTCCTCTATTATATTATCTATAATAGGTATAGGGTTAATATAGTACCTATATTCTAAGAAGAATAGCAAGAGCCTAGTTATATTACTAACCCTATTATAGAGCGCTAGCTAAGTAGTAGGTAATAGCTGCCCCTAGTTATCCTATACCTAGGTTATAAATACCTATAAGATAGCTTATATCTCCTAGTTCTACCTCTTAGTATTATTATTAGTCTATAGATAGTATATAGTATTTAATAGCCTCCTTATACTAATAAGGTAGTAGAATTTAGTTTAGAAGTAGCTTATCTAATTAGACCCTTAATTATTAATAATAATATATTAGAACCTATAGAACTAGAAGTAAGAGGTAAGGAACTAGTAGGTATAAGCTTTTACCTCTATAATACCTATCTCCTCTAGTATTAATAGCTTATTTAGCTTATTTATTATGATCTATAAGTATTAGCTAATATTATCTTTTATAAGTAGTAAGTTTATAATAAAGTGTATTAAGAGGTCTAAGTATAACTAGGTAGGTATTAGTAGGGGTTTTAAGAAGCCCCTCTTAGCTTACCTCTAGATATATATCCCTCTATAGATATCGTAGTTCCTTATAAATCTTTATACTATTTATAATTATCCTAGCTAATAAAACTACTAGCTTACTATTTCTAGTATATTATTATAGCTTAGGTAAGTAGTTATATTTAAGTTATAGCTCTACTAAATAATCTTTATATAGAGCTCTCCTAGTAAGTTATTATTATCCTCCCCGCTAGGTATCTATAGCCTCCCTCTAAATATTAGCCTCCTCTAACTATTAATATTATACTTACTAATTTAAATATTAGCTTTTATATCTAATAGAAAGCTCTAAAGCTAGTAAGTAACTACGTAGTATACTACCTTATATATTATATCCTTTTTTATAGTTTCTAGCTATAGCGCTTAAGTTTAGAGTTGCTATTAAGGACTATAGTATCTAGGATATTAGTATAGGCCCTTTAACTTCTCCTTACTAGGGGGCTAACTATAGGGTCCCTATAGGGGTAAGTATAGTCTAGTATTAGCTATAACACCCTCTCCTACTTCTACTTATTATCCTACCCTTATAATATATCTTATCCTCTCTAAGAGGGGGTATTAGGGGCTATTACTTCCTTATTAAGGTAGTATTTAATAATAAAGTTATATTAGAATAGCTCCTCTACTTACTAGCTCTAGCGCTTTATAAAGTACTACTTCTTTATAAAATATTTAAGCTTCTAGTAGTTAGTTAATATCTTAAAAATAGTTATATTATATAGCTCTACTCTCTATATATATAAGTAAGAAAGAACTACCAGTAGCTCCTTATTATAAGTAGGGTAATTATACTCCGCGGGTAAGAGTTTCTATAAGTAGAACGCTATAGGACGCCGCTAGATATCTTCTAGATTAACTTATAAGAGCACCCCTTTTAATATAAATCCTAAATAATTAGTTTTAATAATAGTTTTATTTTCTAGATTAAACTAATAGAGTACTAGCTAAGTACTAAAGAGCTATTTAAGCTATAAAAAGGCTTATTCTTAGTTATCTCTCTATTAAAATATTATATTCTTTTTAATAAGTAGTATAAGTAGTTTAATAATATCCCTATACTCTAGTATAAAGATATTATAATAGTTTATAAATCCTAGGAAGCTCTAGACCCCTTTTAGAGAGGTAAGGAGTAACTATCTAGTAATTACTTAGAGTTTCTCAGGGTTATAAGAGAGACCCTCTCCTACTATTATAATAAACCTTATATATTTAACCCTATTAACTAAGAACTTATACTTTATAAGGTTAAGGTTTAGCCCTATAGCTACTAGTCTCTAGAGGACCTCCTGGACTTTCCTCTCGTAGTTTTCCCTCGTTCTATTAGAGTAAATTAATATATTATTTATATTAATAGTAATAAGGTTATTAAGGAGGTTTTATAAGATATTATTAATATATTATTAGAAGCTAGTAGGGGTACCAGTTAAGCTAAATAAGTAGACTACCTACTTAAATAACCTATACTAAGTATAGAATATAATCCTCTCTTAATACTCTTTTATTACTTTTAACTTATAGAAAGCTATTACTATATCTAGATTAGTATACTACTTAGCTATACTTACTTAGTATAACGTCTTAGAGATTAGTAAGAGGGGGTAGTAGTTTTTCTTAGTAATTATATTAAGGGCTCTATAATTAATATAAAAGTAGATTCCTCTACCTAGCTTCTTTATAAAGATTATTAATACCCTAGCTAGTAAGCTACTAGCTTTAATAAACCCCTTATCTAAGAGGTCTTATAAGGTCTTTTTTAGTATTAGTAGCTCTTCTCTCGATATATTATAAAAGGGGCCCTAAGGGAGTAGTAGCTCTCTTTTATGTTATCCTAGTATAAGGTTAATCTAGTAGCTTACCCCTAGTTACCTAGGGGGTAGTAGGTAAGCCTTATTTAGGTTAAATAGGTTAGGAAACTCCCTTAAGACCTAGCTTAGTAACTAATATTATTAGTCCTCCTTTAGTTTTAGGTTTAAGGCTTTCTTAATATTAGCTAAGCTAATAGCTTCTATTAATACCTCTATAATACCCTCCTAGTACTTACCTTATTATCTCGCTAGGTATTAGTAGATTATAGAGAATAAGGGTGTGTTAAGGAACCTTATAGCCCTTATTTCCTTTATAAGGGGTATTTCTCCTTAGTCCTTTAGGTATAGCCTAACTTATCCCTTCTTATAATATACTTAGTAGGCTATAGTGTTATAAATAACCTAGTTCTATTCTATCTAAGGGCGCCCTAAGAAGATACTAGGGTTTAAGCTATTAACTATATATATAAAGATATACTAGGTATAACTACTCGTTTCTAGGTTAAATACTACTATATCTAGAGTATTACTTAGTAATAGTCTACTAAGTATATACCCCCTTATAGGTTAGTATCTCTTCTTAATATATAGAAAGTAAAAGCATTAGGCTAAGGAAAAGTTAATTATTATATAAATATTACTCTTAGTATCTACTAGGGTATAAGCTAGATATCCTCTATTAACTCTAACTTAAATAATAATAAGCTTATTCTTAGCTAGTTATTCCTATTTATATTCTTCTTAATTTAATATCTCTTCCTTAGTAAGCTCTAGGGCTTAACTTCGCTCTAGAGTTAGTTTTTTTCTAACTCCTTATCTTCTTCTAAGGAGTTAGTTACTACTTAGTAGTTATTTATAACCTCGTAGTATACTAGTTCTTTTTTTAAGGTCTTTACTTTTATAACCCTAGGTAGCTAATCCTTTTATTAAAGTAGCGCTAGGTAATATAATATCTAGCTTTATAAATATAATAGGTATAGGGGTCCCTTATACTCTTCTAAAGCTATTAGTAGTATACTAGAGAGATACCCAAGGAGGACTTGGAGTTTTAGTAGTTATAGCGTCTCGCCTCCTTAACTTATAAGATATATATAGCTCTAGTTATATAGATATCCCCCTTAGTATCCTTAGTAGTAGGTTTCTAATAAGTTACTAGGTAGTTACTAGAGACCTTCTAGCGCTCTACCTTCTATATAATACTCTAGACCTTTAAGAGCTAGCTATTATAATTAGCTAATAAGTTAATAATAATTAGCTAATCCCTTAGCCTAGGGGTAAGGGAGGCCTCTAGAAGCGAGATCTAGACTTAACTAGGCTAGTTTATATTACCTATATTAGCTAGTATTTACTCTAATCTTAGTAAGAAGGTCGCTAGGGATTTATTCTCTTGTTACTAAAGGGTTTATAATTAGGCTATAGCTTATAACTAGATATTTAGGTCTTATATATCTAATCTAGGTACGCTATAAAATCCTTAGGGTTATATTTTCCTCTACCCCCCCTAGCTCTATAGAAAGTAGAAACTACCTACTAAGATATAGTATCTAAGTAGGAGTTAATAAGGTACTATATCTCTATATCTATAGTATAGAACGCCTTATTTATAGCAATCTTATACCTTATTTATTATACTTAGGTAGTATATTCCTTCTACTTACTTAAAGGTTTTAGGGGTAGGGGTAGTAGCTTCTAGCGTATTATACTAGATATTACTAGTACCTCGCTAGTAGTACTTATAGGGGTCTATATAGCTATATATTAGCTATTCTCCTACTTAACCTCTTATAACTATTACTAGAGGGACTCTATTACTACTACTAAATTAGCTTATAATAGCTTATCTCGAGTTTTAGCTATATTACTCTTAATTATTTTATTAACTTATAGGGAGTAGCGCTTAACCTATTATTATTATTATAGTAATAAGCTTAAATATATAAGGGGTTAGACCTAAGTTTATTTAATAAGAGGTCGCTATAATACTATTTATTTAAGCTAAAGCGGAAAAGGGGAAGTTTTCCTCTCTAGTAGAGATTTCGCTAGTTTATAGGGAATAACTAAGTAGGCCCTAGGTAGGCCCTAGGTAGCTCCCTAAGGTAGTGAACCTAGGTAGAAGCCTAGGTAGGCTTAACCTAGGCGTAGCCCGTACTACTTACTAAGAGTAGGTCTAATAATAGAGAGGGTTTTAAATAATATCTTAAGGTTTATAGTAATAGATTTATTAGAGGTTTTATATATAAGGCTAGGTAATATGGTATTATCTTATAATTCCTTATTCGTAATATAGAACTCCTTAGTTGTGAAGTATTCCTTTAGCTACATAACTACCTTAGTATATAGTAATAGGGGGTATTTAATAGTAATATATTAAAAATAATACTTTTAGGCGTCTCCTTTTAAGATACGGGAAAACGCTTTAGCATACTACTACAGGGATATAATAGCTTTAGTATAATAATCCTTGAAAATAAAGAGTTTAAAATCTAATATATCTATTTTACTACTACTATACTTAAGGTTATTATTACTATAAAACGTAGTAAGCCTCTTAAGTTAGTATAATAAAGGGATCTTATCTAGTAGGAATTAGGCTTACTAGTTCTAACCCGTAGGCCTTATGAAGTCGAGTCCTTAGGTATCGTTCTTAGTGTTTTAGAATAAAAAGGGTTAGGTAGTAGGTTAGGTAGTCTCTACTAGAGGGGGATAAAGGGGCTAATATATAAGGGATATAGGCGTAGTTAAGGGCTTTTAGCGTTATTAAATAGGATTAGTAATAATAGGAAAAAGAGGGGTTTTAACTTCCTAAGTGATTTCTATAAAGACAGCGGGGTTTTTACTATACCTTCTAATAATTATTAGGTATTGCGATTTAACTAAATTAAAGTTATTATTACTCTATAGTTAGAAGTTAGATTATCGAGTAATATTAGTAAGGCTTTCCGTAATTTCATTACTATTATAAATAGTAAATATACTATTATTAATAAGGGCTTTCTAAGGGCTTTAATAGTATAGTTATTTATATAGTTAAAGATGTTCATAATATCCTCGAAGTCTTCCTTGAAGTTAGCTTATAGTTAGCAACCTTAGATATAGTACTTAAGGTACCTATTAGTGTAATAGGTAATATAGCTAGTAATCCTAGCTTAGTTAGTATCTTTAGAGTTAAAGGACTTAACTTAATTAGATATCTTATAATTAATAATACCTTTAAAATGATTAGGGATTAGGATTATCAATTAAGATTAGGGTAAGGAGGAAGGGGAAGGGGTAGGGGAGGTATTAGTTTTATTAGCTATTAGGAAGGAGTAATAGATATATTTAGAAGTTATATAAGATAGTTAGGCTTATCTTTGTATCTCGATTAGGGGTACTATCCTTGAGCTATAGCTTTAGGTAGTTAGTCCCTATATTAGGCGACTTATAGTTACTATTACTCGATCTTCTTCCTACTAATAACCTAGTTCCTTCCCTTATATAGTTACTAAATACTTACTTACTTACTTCCCTAAAAAGGGGACCTAAGGAGGGATTACTATAAGAGCTTCCCTAAGGAGGGGACCTTCTTAGTAAAGGAATTACTTAGAGGGAGGGGTTAAAAGGGAGGAAAATTTAAAAGCGGAAAGTTTAAAAGATTACTTAATAGACTTCTTTTAAAAGGGGACCTTCTTAGTAAGGGGATTACTTAGAGGAAAGCGGGGGTTAAAAATACTTACTTACTTATTAGATCTTATTAACCCTAAAGAGGGGAATATTAATTATTTATTGGCTAGGATAAATATCCCTAGAAGGATCTAAACTAGTAGATATAATAAGTTTAACAGGAGATAAGAAGGGGAAAATTCAAGAAAAATCAAGGTTTTAATAATAAGGTCTTAATAATATAATTGTTAATTATACTTAACTAATCTAGGTCGTCTTTAGTAAAGACTCAGTATATACCTTTTTACTCTAGAGAAATAGGTGCCGCTAGTGTAAGCTAATTAAGACGGATCTACTACACCTTTACTACTAGTAGAGTAGCTACTACTAAAGGCTTTTAAATACTTACTATAACTTAGATATAATAGATATAATATAGGTAGCATAAAGCTAAGAAGTTAAGGTTATAACGTTATAACGTTATAGGTAGTGAAGTTATAGAAAGTAGGAGGGTAGGAGAGGGGTTATTTAGATAGAGGAGGGGGTAGGAGGGCGGGGGGGGAGGTAGTAGCCTAAAGTTAGAAGGTTAACTTTTAGTAACTATAAATAAATCTAATTTAGTAGGTACTATAATAGTTAAAGCTATAATCCTTTTAGAACTATCTTATATAGGCAGTTAGTGCTTATTACGTTTACAAGTTATAAAGTTTAAAGCTATAGATAACCTGGTGATAATATAGATATTATATTATTATAGTAGTTAAAGCGGGTAGTTAAGATTAAGGTAATTTACTTTAGTAGGTAATAGGGGCTTATTATTACTCTCTCTCGTAGTAAGTAGTTAGGGCTTATTACTATTATCTTAGGTAATTACTATTAGTAATATAAATAGAGGGTTAAAGGTAGTAGATTTAAGCGTTAAGAAGGGGGTTAAAGGAGGGATAAGTAGTAAGGTTAGCGTTAATATTAGAAGGTGCTAAGTAATATCAAATATACTAAATTCGCTAAAAAGATTTTATAGGAGTTAAATTTAGTCAAATAAGTAGTTACCGCGGGTAGAAGGAGGGGAAGTTAGCAGAGGGCTCTAAATAATAGTAGTAATACTAGTAGGTAGCGTAGTTAGCAGGTATAAGATATAACGTTTATAGTAACTATAAGGGTAGTAGAAGGTATTAAAAAAGGGTAAAGGTAAGGGGAAAGTAATAGCTTTACTAGTATAACGAAAGATTATAAACTATTAATCGTTAGTATTAAGGTTATAATAGGATAGACTATAGTTACTATTGATAATAAGGGATCTAAAAGTTTACTTATAATATTAGTAATAACTTTAGAAGTAGTAGGCTAGAAGTAGAGGCTAAACTATTAGTAACTAAAGCTTAAAATCTCTATTAGTATAATAATTATATATAAGAGGAGGCTTGCGATTATTAAGTAATAAATATTATCTTTTTAGTATATTAATCCTTACTAATCTACAGTTATAGTATAATAGTAAAGTTAACTACTAATTAGTATTAGTTTTATAAATACTAGTATTAGAAGAGAACGAGGGTAGGCGTAATAAACTCTAAATATTATTAATAATATGAAGTTATATTAGAAGATAGCTAGTGAGGTAGGAATGATATAGGAAGCTAACGAGGTAGGTTATGTAATAGGTTATGTAACTATTCGCTAGGTCCTAGTTATTCCGACCCGGGCTACGGATCTAATGCCGGATCTAGCCTACTGGGCGAGTGGGAGTCTCCTACGTACTGCGTAGGTGGGCGAATATTCCTATAGTTATTGTTATTATTATTATTATTTATATCCTGAATTATAGTATTATTATTATTGTTGTTGTTGTTGTTATTGTTGTTATTGATACTAGCCTTAATAGTTGGATTTAGTAAAGAGTTATTACTAGGATGTAGAGGAGACATCTTAGTATTATTATTATTACTACTTTCACTAGTATTATTATTAAATTAGGATTTTATATATATAGGCAGCGCTTTCTATTGACTAATAACGGTGTTTCCTAATATAATAACGTCTCTCGATTCTTGCACCTTTTTATTATTAATATTATAGACCTTATAGCTATTAGAGCTATAACTAATAATAGCTCGTTTTAAAGCTCTACGATCGAGCTTCTTTATTAATAGATTATTATTTTTATAGTAGCATAAACTGCCCCATACCCTTATATTATTTATCTTAGGCTTTTGTTCATTTTCTAACTCAAAAGGAGCTTTATATTTCAGAGCCTTATGAGGGGATCTATTATATAGATATATAGAAGCCAGGACTGCTTCCCCCCATAGGGTTAAGGGTAGACCAGATTTATATAGTATTAATCTGGTTTTATTAATAATAGTGCGTATAATACGCTCTCTTAATCCGCTAGGTTTATATATATATAGCGGTCTGATATTATAGATAATACTACTATTTATATATATAGTTTTAATACGTTTATGAGTAGATTCTAAGCCACTATCTATATTAAATCCTCCAATACGCTTATTATTATGATTATTATTAACTTCAGCCTTAAATTCATTAAAGGCTTTAGTAATAGACTCTACTATTTCATTTCATAATAGTTGTCCCTATACGAAGCGGGTATATTTATTTATTAATATTATAAACCACCTATAGTAATTATAGGTTTCAGGACTTATAGGTCCACAAAGATCTAAGTCTATATAATCTAGATAATCTAGATCTTTATTATATATTGATTTTTTATTAACCTTAGTAATAGACTTACCCTTAAGGCAGGCTTCACAAGTTAGAAGATTTATTATATTCATAGCCTTATTTTTATCTATAAAGTCCTTATTTATTTCAGTAATATCTAAAAGACTTTTAAGATATTTATAGCTAATATGACCTAAACGATCACGCTATAGTTTATATAGATCTTTGTTATTATTATTAGTTATTAATTGCGTATAGAGTAATTTATTATTATTATTATTATTCCTCGTATTCAAGGGGGCTTTATAACCCTGATTTAAGGGTACTTTAAAGAGATAGAGGTTATTAAGCTTATAGCCCGTAGCTATAATATAATCTTTATATATATCATATAAAATAGGCTTTTGCTATATAGTAGAGGCAATACCTATATTATCTAGACTATTTTAACTAAGTAAATCAATACCTAGTTCAGGTATATAATAAACGTCTTTTAATGTTATTTTATTATTATTAGGGACAATATCTAAATCTCCCCTTATATTAGAAGTAAGCTGATTTGCTTTGCCCCACTTTATAGAGGTATTTATTGGTTTTTTGTTATTTAAAAGAGTGTGATTTTTGACTGTATGAATAGTAGCAGCAGTATTGATATAAAATATAGTATCAATTTAGTTATAACGCATTAATCCCAAATCCCTTTCCTTAGTTAAAATACTCTATTGAATCAAAGGACCTAAGGTTATATTATTAGTTATATTATTATTATAAGGATTATTATTGTGGGATATATTTACGTTTTCAAACTCTTCCTCTTCATCAGAGTCATTAAGATCCATAGGATCCACGTTTTGATCAATATTTTGATCCATAGATATGTAGGGGGTTATTAAAGTATCGTTCTTATCTTCTATTTCTTCTATTATTCTTAAGGTATTTATATTAACTTCCTCTATAGTAGAAGTAGAAGGTTTATTGCTTTTATTATAAATAACTAGCTAATATAACAGCTAACTAGAATTATTAATACCTAGCTAAATAGAATAGCTAAGTAAAAGTATTAACGCCTAGCTAAAGGGCTAGCTAAGAGAGGTATTATTGTTTAGCTAAGTAGAATAGTTCAGTAAGGTATTAACACCTAGCTAGATAAACTAGCTAAGAGAGAGGTATTAATAGAGGTATTCCTCCTCCTTCTTATTCCTTTTTATTTAAAATAGCCTTATATAACCTATAGAATAGGTTTCGTTCGAGAGGATCGAGAGGGTATTCTTCAAATACTTCGAATAAATAGGTAGGATATTCGTCGAATAGGTAGGTATTTCCAAAGGGTATTATTCGAATAGATAGGTAGAATATTCTTCGAATAGGTAGGTATTTTGAGAGGTGTAACCGTCTCCTCAGTACGCCTGTGGCTATACTAAGAGGGTAACGGGAGGTTTAACGAAACAGTAGTAAATAGAAAAAATGAGGTAGTAAATAGCAATAAACGTAGGTACGAGTTATCTTGGTGTGAAAGTCTTAGCCTCTTGTATTCTATTCTACTAGTGCTATTTATGGGTGATAGACGCCACGTGACAGTGGCTGTACGCCACTGTACGGTGATAAGAGGTATTCGAATAGATAGGTATGATATTCATCGAATAGATAGGTATTTCGAAAGGGTATTGTTCGAATAGATAGGTAGGATATTCTTCGAATAGGTAGGTATTTCGAGAGGTATTCGAATAGATAGGTATGATATTCTTCGAATAGGTAGGTATTTCGAAAGGGTATTATTCGAATAGGTGGGTATTTCGAGAGGGCATTATTCGAATAGATATCCTAATAAATCAGCTGTAATATATATATATATATATATATAAAGAGAGGGAAAGAGGAAGTGCTTAGGAATATTCCAGGTGAGCAGGGCTACATTGGCTGCGTTGCGAATAGCCTAGCTGAGCTGGGCTCATAACCTGCAAGAATAGGTATATAGGTAGCGAAGGGGACTGAGAAGCAGCCTAAATAATAGATATCAATAGGCTGGTTTTGATTATAATAAAAGCTAATAAGCTTAAGCATAAGGAAGCGTGGATTTATTAATAAATTTTATATTAGAATAAATATTAAATAATATTGAAGTATTGATATTATTTCTAAGTAATAAATCCTACGCTCATAAAGTAAAGGAAAAGATATTCTAAAATATAGCTGCTAGATAGCTAATTATTAAGCTTATTAGGCAGAACCGTGCTCGCATCACTAAGTGGTCCGTGCACTATTTGGTGTATATTTATAGCTTTAAATATAAGGATTATAAATGTATATATATGTATAAGGTTATTGGTGTTAATAGAATTTATATAGATTTTTAAAGTATTTCTTTCCTAAAGGAAATATTATTATGATTATTATTTTATGTTTTGTAGTTATTTATGTGTTTTTAAAGAGATATTATATAGATATATAACTATATATACTACAGTTACTTATTAAAGTTTATTAAGGTTTATTAAAGTTTATTAAGGTTTATTAAAGTTTATTAAGGTTTATTAAAGTTTATTAAACCTTTATTAAACCTTTATAAGGTTATAATAGAAATTATTAAGATATACCTTCGGTATTCTTACATATATAAATGTCCTTTAGGCGTTAGTAGTGCCTATAGGGCTACCCTAGTCTATACACTTCTAATAGGTCGTAATATTAGAGCTAGGCTTATAAATATTAAGAAATATCCTATAGGGCCATATTTATAATTGCTCAAGAGCTTATTATACTATACGTAGAGTAAGTATAATATAGTTCCTTATAAGCATAGTTAGAGGAATAACCCTCAGAGAAGAGTTAATCTATAGCTGACGTGGGTTACGTGCTGCGGTGGGAGAGGGCGATGCTGAAGGCATCACGATAGATGGAATTATAGGACTCAGCGTCTTTAACTCGATCGCTGCAACGGACCCTTTATCTTCTATTATATTCTCAAGGATCAGAAAGCTCGGCAACGCAGCAGTGACAAGGGACATATTGCCGAGATAAAGAGGGAGTATCTGGTCGACTTTGTGGGCTATGCGAAGACAGAATGGCAGCCTGCGGATTGTCTACCACATCATGTTATCCAGGAGTGGAAGGAACTTTCTTGTTGAAACAAGTAAGAGACTTTCTCGAAAGCAAGGCGATTTGCTTTCACGTTATCAGTGGCACTCGTGATGCTCTAATGTTCTGGTCATCTTCTCTATTTGCTTTTTTGCGATTTTGTGCAACCCTGTTCTGGTTGACACATGCGCCCTCTGAGGTCTTCGGGAAAGGAGTATTGTTGCGAATATACAAGCTCTTTTGGCCTGGAAGCCGGCCTCCTTGGGCTATTGACACCGCACCGTTGGTTTGGCTGCCAGCCAATTTGGTCAATTATGAAGTACACACCTCGGCAAAAGCTCACCTGTAGATTTCGACCGCACCTTGTGCCTAAGGCAAGATGGACATCAGAACGTGCTATCTTGGATCCTGCCTGAGAGTGTAGAGGGTCGTTTATTCGTAGTACCCTACCAACTAACACTGACATATCCCTTGACCTACTGCTGAGTTACGTATTGGAGACCAGTCAATCCCTGTTGATATGTGCCAACACATCCACATCCTTTCTGAACACGTTTTCAGCCAATGAAGTGGTGCTCTTGATGCGGATCCAGTGCTGGTAGTCCTTGTCCTCAGATCCACGTGGTCGTTGCCAGCTCCCACCTTGAAACATCTCGATCTTCCGGCCCTCGCTCACGAAGCAAACGACTAGCCTGAACAGGCGATACCCTGGTTTCCGGGTGCCTTACCATTCCTAACGGCCCAATCCCTGAAAAAAGGTTTCATCATCGTCAGGCTATTCTCTCCCAGTAGCTGGTGGCTTTGTCATTGATGGCAGGTCTGTCTTCAATTTGTAATCCCAAGCCCTCTACGGCAGACGGCTTGCACACCCCCAACAGTCACTCCCAAGTTGCAAGCACCGCTATCAAACAAAGAAGTTTCCGAAGTTGGTCAACAAGAGAGCCCTTGCTTGGCGTAAGCTCCAACCCCAAGTTCTGTGTAGAAAGGATGTTTTCAGTGTTGTTGAATGTTGAGAGGGTTATCCTTACTTCGGTCCATGTCATTCGGGTGCTATTTCGAAAGCATTAAAGATCCAAAAAAATATCGATTGAATTTCATCATTAAAGCCGTCTAGTCATTATCATCTGAAAACAATCTGTGCCAAAATTCGTCAAAATCAAGCCTTACCAGGCATCCCCAGCAGAACTAAATCCTGCTCCATCAAATCTCAGCGTCGTCGTCAAGGGAAAAAATGCATTACAAAATACGCCTCCGCTGTGCCCAAAGGTCCTGGGGAAGAGAAGAAAAAGGTATGAGATTGCCGTCACTCAACTCAGACTTCCTGGGGTCTGTCCACACAAGCCTGCTTGAGCCGCCTTTCTGCAGGAGTTACAGAAACAAAGCTGGCCGTGACTTTCGTCAAAACGGGCTTCTCCTCGGCTCTTTCGACCTTGGGACCAGCTGCGATCATCTCCATCTTCTCGCGGAACGAGTCATCGTAATGCGAGAATACGGACGATGTGCGGTGAGAATCAAGTGACGAGCGCGTTGTGGCCATGCCACCGAACGAAGAGAAGGTAGTGTCCGCAACGCTTGACGTCCTACTTTTCGTCGAGTTGGTACGCGCCATGGGCGCCATGTGCGCCTGCATCTGTTTAGTCTCAAACTTGGCAAGTTTGTCCGCTACACTGCCCTGCATCGTCTTAAGAACGGGGAGTTCGCCGTTGATGGTAGGGCGGTCCTTTTTGCCCTCTTCGAGTTCCTTGATCCATCCGAGCCGGTCTGCGGGCAGGCGGGAGGAAGCGCGGCGATTGGGCAGGGCGTTGCGGTATGGAGTTGAGGCAGGAGGGGGCTGTGATAGAGACGGGGATGGTTGCCACGATCTTCGACGATCTGTTTGAATGGATCCTTTGGGCTGTGGGTTTGCGGGTGTGGTTGAGGATGATAGTGAGATGGGTGTTGAATGGCGCTTTTCCGGGCTTTGCTGCTCAGCGACCACGCTGGAGTTTTGGTGGGGTCTGGACAAGGGCCCTGAGGTGATGATCGTAGTGGGCCTTGACGACGGCACGAACGCGGCGCGTCGGGCCTCGAAAGGCCGATCTGTGCCGGGCTGCTTCGAGTTCGAGGCAGCAGAAACCGGATAGCGAGTTGAGGTGACTGTGGGTGTCTCCGGGGGTGGCCAGGGTTTCCAAGTATGTGTTTGAGCGTGATCGGAGTTGACGATTCTCACAGTGAGAGCGTCATTCCGATCCTCTGCCGTGCTCGCCTTTACTTGACGACAATCTTCGGCCACGGCCTTGCGGGGGTTGTAGCACGAGATGAGTGAGCCAGAAGACTTGTTGAATGAAGGATTGACTGGTGCGGTGGGCTCAGCCATCGGGGGTTTTCTGGAGAACATATCCGCGATGGGTGTTGTTGACGATTTCGTCTCGGGCTTCCGCCTCGGCTGCTCTTTCTTCTGCTCTGTCTCTGGGGCGATGCGAAAGGCCTCGAGGGACTGCAGGTCGATCTCGAGGCTTGACGTCCCGAAATCCTGCACCTGAACCCGCGAGAAGGCTTTCTGAGTATCGTCCAGTGAAGGCCGCTCTCGTGGCTCACCGATCATCGAGAGGGTCGTCTTCTTCGCCAGCCCGCGCCCGCGCTGGACGAGGCCAGATAGCCTGTCCTTCACCAAGGAAACCCGTCGCCGGCCTGTCCAACCGCCACCGCTGTTCCGTTTGCTGGACATCTTGGGCCGTATGCTCGGAGATTCTTCTTCTTGGTGGTGAGTGTTCACATTCACAATCCGAGGTTTAACTTCGAGTTCACGTCTGGGAGAAGGGGGTTCGTTGGTGGAGCATCACGTGAATGTAAACAAGATTGGATTGGCCCGGAGATGGGCGTTCGTTCGCATTGACGCAGGGGCCGTCATTACCACTCTGATTAGTTTCACAGCAACGCAAAGTTCCCCTGACTGGGGTATGGGGGCCAGGAATGAGGTGCACTGGGGAACGCCGGGTATGACCTGCAAGAGCTATGTTTGGGAATGACGCTACAGGTAACGAGTCGTCGATGAGGCTGATTAATAATGAGATGGTCTCGACGCTCTAACCCCATGCGCAGGCAAGTGTGAGTGCCGTCAATTGGCTACTAATTGCTTAGTTCCTGACGAAAGTGCCTGCGACCTATTTCAAGCCCGCCGATACGCAGTCGTCTTGTAAAACAACGCGGCGGTTTGATTAGTCTCGGAGGGGTACGTCAGGTGGAGGGAAGAACCCTGGGGGTTAATGAGAATAGAGATGAATGAGACGTGGGTGAAGAGTGAGAGCGTGAGATGAGGTGGGGCTTGCCTTGGCGATGAACCAAGAAGGGAGATGAAAAGAAACAGTGAGCCTCTGCCTTGTCGTCCCAGTCATTGATGTAGTGATAGCGAAAAGACAGTTCAATTCCTCTCGGCATCATAATTTCTCTCGCGTCACTCAAATGCGGCTGGATGACTCTCATTAGTGAGGAGGGCGGTTCAATCGGCAATATGCCCTTCACTGCCTCGGAGGACCCCTATGACATCATACACGTGCAAATACTACATCGCCTAGCTTGCGGGTCACTTTTGTGACATAAAGAAAAGGAATGAGAAAGTTTACGTTTGCCGCTAATAATAACAGAGACCTTCCTGTGTCCTTGAGACGGTTGTAGCTCCTCCTGCCAAATTGGCCCTGCGGTGCGCGACCGAGCTCACTCTCCATTCCTCCGTCATTCTCACCAGCGGCGTACCGCAAGTCAGAAGTGAAACTCGGCGTCAACTGCTTTGAGTCGAGGCAGGCATTCATACAACCGCAATTCTGAGCTCTTAAGCGACCCCTGATTCGCGGGCTGCCGGGATGTGGACGGCGGCGTTGCCTGACTCTTCCGGGCCTCGGGAGGGGCGAAAATTTGCGCCGTGGATCAAATCTGACGATGTATGTCCTCGTAATCCAGGGGCGTAGAGATGGCACTTAGTCATTTCTCGTGCGTCAGCGTTTGCATCTGGCGCATGCTTCGTCATTTTCTACGTGTTCGCCGTCGGAGAATCGATCAGGCTGCTCTTCCTCGTCTTCAGGAGCACCCTAGTTTCCGACATCAGCCTGGAACTTCTATGGGTTTGTCCACCGATTTACCACAGAAGTGAGTAGCTCCTGTTTGCTTTAACGTGGATGGCCATAATCAGGCCAAGCCGCATAATGGACCAGCGCATCCAACCGTAGGCTGTGGAAAGGGTCAGCATACGTGAACTGGTTTGCGACCGGAGTGACAACTGAATTTCGCCGATCGTAGCTACAGTTGGAAGTTCACAGTTCACAACATCCTGCAGAGATGAAGCAGGCTGAGTTAAGATGATGCGGCGGCGAAACCACTTCAAGTTTGGACTGGGAGTCATTCGAAAAACCGGTCAATCACAAAGCGACGAGAAATCAACTATTGTTAAGGCGCAGCCTTCTGGTGCTACCACACAGTTTCTTGGCAGGACGAAGGTGAGCCCATCGCTCGCTTCCGAGTCTGGAGTTCAAGAGAACAGCTGCAACCTTGCGTCAGTTGCGGTCATTGTCGCTCACAATTGCCAGGCATCGCCATGGACCTCTCCGGGGAATCCGAAGAAGGTAAGAAGCCGTAAAAGCAGTAAACCGACGTTCTCATCTCACAAGATCTCATGCAAATCCTCCAGCCTTGACGTCTCTAGCAAGATCCCACAATCGCTGTTTGTTTATCTCTGCCACTGAATAGTAGCCTCATTCTGAATGTTCTTTTCCTGGAATAAGACAGAAAATGAATGCCAACGACATTCCGCTCGGATGTAGCAACACTGGCTCCAATATCAGCGAACAGACTTGTTGCTATCCTAGCAACCAGACACAACAACCGTGCCATGAGTTCCTCGGGCCCGGTTCGCAGCAGACCATATTCGCCCAAGCCTGTCCCTCTGGAAACTGCTTCACAGACTGCCGGGACCTCAGAAGGCTTTACGGAAGCTTTTCCGCAGATGATGCGACCGGGATTCTCAACGAGAATACCAATCGCATGTTTAAGGCCTGTATAGCGGTACCTGCCATTGCCGGCTATGATGTCAACGGTGCCCTTGCCCCAGATCAGGCATCAAAAGTCAGACAATTCATCCCACCAACGGATGCAACCCAAGAAAATCTGAGAGGCTTGACAGCTGCGGTGACCGAGTGCTTGACGGAAACTTGTTGGGGAGCAAGAAACCGAAGCATTTGTCACGATGAATACTGTGCGCCAACAAGACTTCTTATCAACGCGTCAATGCCCAACCAGTCGGCGATAGACCAGTGTCTTGGCAAACTATGCACAGAAGGATTTGATGTTGTTCCTTATCCCGATACGGACATTATTGGCATCGGAGTAAGCTAGCGACCCAACTACTGAAACTTCTCACGTCCGTCAGTAGTGAATTATTAAACAATTTTACAGATTTTCTCCACCTATGTCCTCCAGATTGTGTTTGTAGCAATCCTCTGGCTCGGACTGATAGCCGGATCATTCCACCGATGGCGAAGAAACAGGGCACGCGGTGTTAACGAAGAAGAGCCAGGGAGCCAGCCCGAGACCATGAGACATGGAGGACCAAATGTTCCGCCTGAAAGCTGGCTTCGCTTTGTCCTCGAATTCCACAAAGCGCAATGCTATTTTTCTGGGACTCTGATGACTGCGATATTCATCTCAGGCGTCGTCAACATTGATCTTGTGATGACCGTCATGTTTATCCCCTTGACGATGAATGGCGTTGTACCTGTTATTTTCGCATACCTCATGCTCGACCATTACCGAGTCACCTCTTCTGCCATGACATTTCTCACTGTCGGCGTCTATGTCCTCTCTTCTGTAGCCTTTTGGATCCTTTGCCGTTCTCTGCTTTCATTCACTGACCTATACGGTATCACAAGTAACGCATTCTCTGCATACATGTACGAACTGTCGCACATTGATGCCTGTGGGGGATTTTCAGCCCTTACTGTCTGTCCAGAAAATCTGGAGATGGGTGAAAGGGATGCTCGCAGTGCCCATGAAATGCTCTGGCACATACCCCCCGTAGCTTGGAGCATCTCAACTGCAGTTATTTCCGGCATTCTCGCCACGAAAGCCTGGGACCGAAAACGCAAGCGTCGGTGCGGTGCTGCATCGGCGTTGCATGGGTCAACGTCGGCAACGTATTCAGCTTCTAGAACCGCCAGCTCATCGATAGTTCCTACGATAGTATTTTGGCTGACCACACTCATTCTTGTGGTCTGCCTTGCTTCTCAAGTTGCTCTGCTGTCTATTGGTCTGACTTTAGAGTTGTTTGACGAAGACGACTGGGGATTCGGTCAGATTATAGCCACCACGATATGGGTACCGCCTCTAGTGGATTACGTTTATTCGCTGCTGAGTAAGTACTTGCACCTTCAACCACTGGACCTATTCGCATTTTAGATTGCCTGTTATGGGTTGTGATTTTACTGATCGCACACAGGGAACCAAACGATCAAGGCACGCTATAAACATAGGCGCTAGCAGACCTTCAGATTTTAACGGAGATCTGATCGGAACCTTGGACGCGGCTAAGGATCAATATGAGAGGTATCTTAGTAGTCGGTGTTCGCTCCGGAGTCTGGGTTTTGAAGGGATACCTGATACATCGCTGGACTTGAGGAGAATGCGGACAGCGACTGTTGCCTGGAGATATTTGCGAGATGAATTCATGGAATCTGAAAACTCTAAAACTGAATCGCATTATTTGACTTTGCAGTGCCTAACAAGTCGATTTTGAGAATCATGGTTGACTTGGTAATTTAAGAAGATCCTCAAGGGACACATCTCAGGCGCATCCCAAGAACGTGGAGATAAGGTCAAGGACTCATAGTGTTAAGAAAAGTTTAATTCAAATTATGTGACGGAGATATCGTTCCTTAGTGTTCAAGAAAGTCTCTTCATATAGACAAGAAGATCGTCCGTTACCAGCCTTTCGGGTGTCCGTCAATGTTGCTCCGCCTATCAACGTCTATCTCCCTGCACGATAACAGTACATGAAAGATCAATGCTGTCTCAGATGGCACTGACAGCCGTGATGACTGGCTGCTTAGGCCCTGACCAAAGTAAGGCCGTAGGTGGACAGAATCTCGTTGACCGGCTGGAAGTAAGTAACGCCGCCGGAAGCGCAGTTTCCGGAACCTCCTGAGGTGACACCCTGGGCCTGGGCGCCAGAGTAGAAAGAACCACCAGAGTCACCGGGCTCGGCGCAGACACTGGTGCGGGTGAGACCGGTTACGCGACCCTCGGCGTAGTTGACGGTGGCACCGAGGGCACCGACTCTGCCGCAGTAGACACCGGTGGTAGAGCCGGAGCGGCAAATGCTGGATCCGACAGAGGCGACGGTGCTGCCAGACACGGGCAGGTTGCCTCGGCCGTAACCGTCAATGTAGCCTCTGAGGGTGGTACCGCTGACAGTGCGGATGTAACTCATGTCAGCGCTGCCGGGGAAGACGGAACCGGAGAAAGTTCCGAGGGCCGCACCGCTGCTGGTAGTGGCAGAGGCGCCAACGTTGCCGCAGTGGCCAGCGGAGACGAAACCGGTGGTGACAGAGAAACCGATGGAGCAACGGGCGGAGCGGTTGATGAGGTAGGCATCGCCACCGACGACCGTGGCGAAGGTGGACGGCATGGAGTCAACGGTGCGGACCTCGAACTCAGAGGCGGCAAGGCCGACCTGCGAGGCCAGCGATTCAGCGTGGGAAGTGCTGCCAGCAAGGGCCTCAAGAACGAGCTTGTTGGCGGCAACGTCGACATAGTACGATGCGATGCCCGAGGCGGCGGAGCTCTCGTCACGGGTCGCTAGTTGCTCGATGTCCATACCATCAAGAGCCTTCTTGGCATCTTCAAGCTTGGAGAGGCTGTTGGCCATGATGACCGGGGTAGCGCCAGCAGCGGTGACCTCGGCGGACAAGGCCTCGTCAGTGACAGCGACATTGAGCGTGGCGCCATCCTCGGAGATCCAAGCGCCGGCGAACGAGTTACCGGCAGAATTGCGCAGCTGCTCAATGACATCGGTGGAGCGGTGCTCGAAAGCCACACGCTTGGTGGCCGCATCGGCTTCCAGGCCAAAGTCGCGCTTCATGGCGGCCAGGATCTTGGGGTGAAGGCTGGTCGCGGCCTGGGTAGGAGCACCGTAGGCAACGGGCAGGACGACTGCGAGGAAGGCGAGGAACTTGGTGAGCTCCATGATGTCTGGCGTTCTTGGACAACGAGTAGATGGCGAGTGAGATGAGTGTGAGGTGCTGCTGGAGATGTCTTGACTTGACGAGAAAATCCATCTCTATTTATATCCATCGCGGCTCTGGAATCACGCCGAACGACACAGGTCTCTTGTTGATGTCCAGAGCAGAAACCTGCAATGCACCAGCCGTCGACAGAGTTCTCCTTCCCAATACGCCTTTCAGTCCGTCCTGTGATGTTACGGCAAGTTTCCTCGATATCAGCATGGCCTTCCTCAAAGGGCACCTCAGAAGAGGTCGACCCCACGATGTCACAGTAGTGTTGGTCGGGCTATCCCTAATAGGCACCTCTATAGACTGCATACCTGGCATACCGCCAAATAGGAAGGAGTAGATTTCATCGATAAGACGGGGTATTCCTTAGTTGCGGCTGCGGCTGCGGCTGCATGGTAAACAGCTCACACTCTGCGCACTCCTTCGAGTTCGGTGATATGCTATGCTAGGTCCAGAACAATCTTTTCGAGCCGGCTGTTTCTTCAGCCTCGGCAAGCCAACGAGGACATGCTTGCCCCTGTCGTTTCTGGTGCACAGATCGGGGGATCGACTCCTTCGGCCCGCAAGATTCGGGGCGCCGCCAGCCAGCATTAGCAGGAAATCTTATGTCGACATCAGCCAGCGGTCCTTTTGTGGAGAAGGATCATATGCATTACGGACAGCAGAAGCAGCCGACAGCAGGATGCGGCCCCGGTTTACTAGGCCAGGAACTAACAAACGGAAGAGAGGTTGGACAAGCCAAGGTCCGAATGCACAGCGCCGAACAGCCAGAGGACTCTCATTTGCTCGGTCGACCATTTGTTAAGGAAGGTAGTAGCATGATCGCTGGTAACTAGTATGTGCGCATTAGGAAGGCGAGATCATTGACAGTCGGCGGACAATCCAGAGAACGGTTTCTTGGCACCCGAATTCTCCACCTCTGAAAAAGCGGGCGCACCCTTGTTTTCACTCACTGTAACCCTCCTATCTCTTGGCGGCCAACGAACAACCAAGAGTTGGTTCTGGCCATATGACTATGTCGGGTAACTTGACTTCTACGGAAGTCGTCGTTCAGCATATCGCAGATGCGTCGGAGTGTCATAGCGCTGAGATTCGACGACGGTTGGGACCTGATGTGCGTGTAAGCCAATCCTCAAAGCGCCTCGGATTTTCCCTTGGGCAGCCATAGTAACGGAAGTCCCCCCCTACGCATTCACTCTTGAGAGGCGTCTGTGCACTCCACTTTGCCCACTGCATACCGAATGAGGATGCCATCCAAAATGATACCACAACCAAGCACCCCTGGACGAATTCTGTACGCGCTGTGGCTTACGCCGCTCGCCGTGTAGCGCTGAATGCAACACGAGAGCACGTGGTCCCGTGTCGGCTTAGCTAATCGGGCGATACGAACGTCGTGAAGAGGGCAAAGCCGCCTCCGGTACTCGACACGCAGAAGAACGCCACGTCCGTCGAGCAGGATGGTCAGCCTGTCAGACTTTGTGTGAGGTAAAGTGGTGAATACGTCTAGAAAGACACTAGGAGGAGGTTGTGGTGTTGGCATCGAGTGTCTGATGCCCCTCACCCCTCAAGATCTGTATACCGCGTAATCTAGCAACTACGCTGCAATTAATCTGCAGCGCCGGTAGTCCATAGAAATAGAGAACTAGAGGAAGCCACTGAAATAAATTCCTGTTAATTGAGACAGAGACACTAGGTCTGAGTTCCTCTACCATATGTATCAACTTTATCATCATGCGACGAAATTCCAGGAAAATGAAGTCCGATCTTGAGAATACGAAAGAGAGGGGGCCCGGGTTTTGGCCATCGAAACGCAATGTTGGCTCGGCCTCAATTACTCATCTTTAGCCGCTCAACGGAGCTCCAAAGTCTTAAGCCGGCCCCGGCCAACTGCGGTAACCCAGTGAAAGGCAGAGTCTAATCAAAATTGACCTAAAGGAGCCCATGAAAACTTGATATGCGCTACATTATGGCTTTATCCATGGCCACATGCATCTCCGAAAAGGTTACTATCACTCCAGCAATCTCCCTTGTCATCTCATCCAGTCCGTCCAGCAGCAACGCCAGCATTGAGCTTCTCTCGGTAGGTCCACCACTAATAGTCGTGAGCACAACCATGAAAATAGAAGACCAAATTGCAAGAAGGACCTTTTTTCGCCGGCAAAGCCAGCCGAGCCGAGGTTTTTGCCCATACAAGTCTGCTGCTCCCACGCGATGTTGCGCGACAGCCACATCCGGAGGTTCTAAAGGTCGCTATGTCGCTATTTTAGAGTAGTCGAATCAGCCAGGCACGTAATCGCATATTACTCGGTATCGTGAGTAGCTTTGCCGCCAGCTCACATTGGTAAAGACCAAAACTCGCCAGTTGCCCTACTTTCCTGTGGATACTGTTGAGAAACGTCCTATAGGGCCATATTTATAGTTACTAAAGAGCTTGATCTATTATAACGAGAGTAGCTATAACGTAGTCGCTTATAACCACAGTCGGAGGAATAACCCTAGAATAAGGTTACTCCGGAGCTAATATTAGTTATATACCGCGCTAGGAATAGGCGATACTAAAGGTATTATAATATACCCCCCTAGATATAGCTATAGCTAGAAAAGCGCCTAACTACGTAGTATCCCTTAAAATACTTAAATATAAAGCGGTATATTAATAAATAACCTATTAATAAGCCTATTAATAAAAGAGATAATAAAGTAAAGTTATTTATATTAAGTATAGGCAAAGCGTAAATAGTTATAGTTTTCTACTTTTATAACTATTACTATTATTATTATAATACCCTTTATTTACTAACTCTTACTAATAGTAGTAGAATCTATCGTCTCTTATTAGCTTAAGTAGGGCGGCTGCTATTATATTAATTCTAAATAAAATAACCTAGCTACTCTCTTACCTTCTTAACTCTTCCCTATATATAATATAATAACTATATATATACCTAACTTTAGTCCTAATAATAACCTTATTATGCGCGCGCGTATATACCTATAACGCGCGATAATCTTAAAGCTATTATAATATACTAATATATTTATAAATACCTCCTAAAAAGAAGATTAGTTAAGCTATAGCCCTCGAGAAGGCGCGCGCTACTAAAGGTAAGAGTAAAGCTAGAGGTAGAGGAGCGCGCCCTCTTCCCCTAGAGAGTAATAATAAGGTCGTATATATATTATTCCTTCTTATTATTAATATATAATATACTAATATATTATATAGCTAGTAGAAGGAAGTAGAAGTAACCTATAGGGGGTAGCTCTAAGGGTAAGGGTTTATAGCTTAAGAGGCCCTAGGGTTACCCCCCTAAGTAGTTTAAGAGGATAGCTCCTAGTAAGTTATAATCCGTTTATTATTATAACTATATACTAGAATATTACTAACCTTATTATTATTATAATCCCTAAGGAGATAGATAAGGAGGAGGGTACTAATAAGGGTAGTTTAAAGCCCCCTCCTAGCCCTCCTCCCCCTAGTAGAGGTATAGAAGCGGAGTAAATACCCCTATTTAGTAAGCGCTATTTTTAGTATATTTTAAATAAGCTCTTAGGCTTATTAGATAGAAGGTACTCGCTTAGTATAGCAAGTAAGTATAACTACTATTATAAGGGTAAGGTACTTTATTAATAGATAAGCGCCCCTATTACTATTATAGCCTGCTAATATACTAAAGCTAAGACTTTAGATAACCTAGTAATTAAAAAGGTAAGGTTCTATATACGCTTCGTTTCTATAACTATCTTCTAATATAATATATAGACCCTTGCTCGTTAGAGAGCTACGCTCTATAAGGCTATTACTACCTAGAAGGAGGAGATCGAAGTAGTAAAGAAAGGTAGTAATAATAAGGGTTTAGGTAGGGCTTCTATAATAATAAGTAGTTCTAGTATATATAGCGTTATTACTCTATCTCCCGCCCTAGTTCTATTTAGAACCCTAGTAGTTAGCATAGGTATACTTATACCTCGTCTACCTACTAGTAATATAGCTATTATAATACGCTACGCAGTTAATAGTCTTATTAGTATATATTTACTAGAGGTATTACTACCTTTATATAATATCCTAATAGATTAGTATAAGTAAATCCTCTGAGGTTAGGTAGTAGAAAATTAGCGTTTTAAGGTAGCCCTT
>JAVHLU010000389.1:0-63084 GCA_036785755.1 Colletotrichum ledebouriae
CTAGTTATATACTACTAAATAGTTATATAACTATTAGTAACTAATTAAAAAATAATAGTAATAATTAAAATTTAAGAATACCTACGACGCGCTAGGAAAATAAAAATATATTATTCGCTATAACTACTTAGATCTAGCGTAGAGGGCGAGAGTAAATAATATAATAAAAGTATAGAAAAGCCGCCCTATAGTTAGTAATAATATCTATAATAATATAGAGCTATATTACCCTACTAATACGCCTTAGGGACTAAGGCTTTAGAGGGGGGGGGAATTATAAGGAATAATAGTAGGTATAGGATATAGAGCTAATACTATTAGTAAAATATTAGCAAATTAGTAGTAAATATATACCCCCTTAAGAAAACTCTATAAGCTAGAGACTTAGAAGGTTAAGTAATAGTTTAATATAGCTACGTATACCTACGTTCTAGCATTCTAGCCTTTCCTAGTTTAGGCCTATAGCTATACTCTTATATAGGATAACTAGTTATTAAAACTATTATAATAAGTTAGCGATTATAAACTATAAGACTACGAAATAGAACCTAATTTAGAAGCAAAATATTAATTAAATTAAGTAGCGAATTATTACTAAAGCTATAGCGAAAAGGGGTATTATCCTATAAAAGGGGAAAAGAGCTAACTATCTAAGTAGTTATTAACTTCTTAGGATAGCTACGGGGGCGACTACTATAACTACTATAACTATAAGTAGTACTACTACGATTACTATAGTAACTAGTCGCTAAACTAGCGCTATTAGTATCCCTATTATTACTACTTATAAGCTAACTACTAGCTAACTCGCTACTAGCGCTACTACCCGACTTACTACTAGAACTATTACTATTAGAGATAGTAATAATAACCTTAGCTCTCTTAGTTTTCTTTATTAACTCTTCGCTACTACTTTAGCTATACTTAGTAGGGGTATTAAGATAGGAGGTATAGGAGATAGGATAAGTACTAGTAATAATAATAAAATAAGTAGGGATATTATTAGTAGTATACTTAGCGAGATTTTCCTAAAGCTCCTTATAAAACCTAGGGAAAAAGGTAATATTATACTTATAAGCGCGCCTAGGGATTAGCTTTATTAAAGGGTTATTAAGTAAGTAGTCGATCTTATTATAGAAGTAGTTAATAGGATTATTATTATAAATATATACTAGCTAGGCGGCGTTTAGGCGCTAAAGAATATTAATACTATTATAAAGGGTACTAACTTAAAACCTAGTAGTTAGTAGGATATAATTAGCAAGGGAATAGTAAGTAATAGCTTATATAGACTAGGATATCTTTAGTTAAGGAGTCACCTCTCGTATAGTGGCGTTCACCTTGCTGGAAGGTCGACCTTTTGGGTTAAGGAGTTATCTCGTATAGTAGCTTTTACCTTTAGCACCTTGCTAGAAGGTCGACCTTTTAGGTTAAGGAGGTATCTCGTATAGTAGCTTTCACCTTATTAGAAGGTTTAGCGAGGGCGTTTCTAGGCTATAAGAGCCTTAGTAGCCCGTTTAGCTCTAATATAATTAGCCCTAGTATAGCGCGCGTCTAACTTTATAATATTTAGAGGGTTTACTTACGAGTAGTAGGAATGTATAGGGTTCCTATATTATTTTCCTTAACTAGTAGAGGGTATAGGTTAAAATACTTATATAGTATTTCCTGAATTATGCCTACGAACTAGGTGAATTTGTTATAGTCTTTTTGCAAAAGGGCTGCGGCGTAATTCCGAGCTTAATAGACTAGGATATCGAGCGCGAGGTACTTATAAATAGAGGTAAGCTCCTAGAGCTAAAGCTACTCTATATTATAGCTATTACTACTAGTAATAGGATTATAAATAAGCTTAGTAATATACTTCTATACTATTAAATAGTTACTAAGCGTAGCTAGAATATAGTAATAATAAAGAGGGGTTAGAATACTATTATACTACTAGATCTAGATCTAGTAAAATATATTCTAAATTATCTAGGCTATACCCTAAAGCTCCTAAGGGACCTAAAAAATATTAATATATAGTAACCTATTAGCGAATTAGTAAAGACTTATAATAGTATATTTCTTCTTATTAAAGTTATAATAAATATACTTCTATATATACTTACTATATATATAGTAAAGGTAGATAATATTCTAATATATTTTATAAAGATAGCTAAGGTAAGGATAGCTATTATTAATATTACTAGTAAGATTACTAGAAAGAATCTTAGGATTATAGAGGTATTTTATAAGAACTATACCTATATATATAATATAAGATATTATAGAGAGCTATTAGTAAGAGGCTAGAGAGGGATATAAATAAGATTAGAAGAGAAAAGGGAAAGAACTTAATAATTATAATAAAGGCTTATAAAATAGGTATTAAAATAGGAGAGGTAGCTAGATTAAAAAAGATTATAAAGAGGAGAAATTCTAACTAAGTTAGAGACCTTAAAAAGAAGATACCTTTTTATATTTTAAGTTACTAGGTAATAAGGCTAAATAATTACTAGTTATATACTACTAAATAGTTATATAACTATTAGTAACTAATTAAATAATAATAATAATAATTAAAATTTAAAAATACTTATAATACGCTAAGAAAATAAAAATATATTATTTACTATAACTACTTAGATCTAGCGTAGAGGGTAAGAGTAAATAATATAATAAAGGTATAGAGACGCTACCCTATAATTAGTAATAATATCTATAATAATATAGAGCTATATTACCCTATTAATACGCCTTAGGGACTAAGGCTTTAGAGGGGGGGGTAATTATAAGGAATAATAATAAGTATAGGATATAGAGCTAACGCTATTAGTAGAATATTAGTAAATTAATAGTAAATATATATACTCTTAAGAAAACTCTATAAGCTAGAGACTTAGAAGGTTAAGTAATAGTTTAATATAATTATATATATCTACGTTTTAGTATTCTAGCCCTTCCTAGTTTAGGCTTATAGCTATACTCTTATATAAATATAGAATAGTAGAAAGTAGTAATAGCTTTCTAGTTATAATATAAAGTATATTATATATAGTAGAGTATATAATATAGGTTAAATTTGTGTGAGAAAGTGTAATTACCCCTATATGGCTGAATATGGGTAGTAAAAAAAAGGCACTAGAAGATCTGGGTTCATGCTCATGAATGCTTGGCCAGCGTGTCACTCGCTTAAGTATGATATCATGTAAGACATGGAATCAGCTGAAAGAGCTGTCGACCTAGCGCGTGTCAATTAAACACACATATATTCAGACGGTTGGCATCGTGAAGAGCAACTCTGGCGACGCAACTTAGTCAACTTAGTTGGTCTGGCCAGAAAAATTATATCACCTCCAAAACCCTACGACGAAAACATGACAGCGGGCTCTACCAGCAGTAACAGCTCTCCGAGCTTGGTACTATACGACATAGCTTTCGCGTCGCCGTACGAGAAGAATACCTGTGCTCCAAATCCGTGGAAGGCACGATATGCCCTCAACTTCAAGGACTTGGCATACTCGACCCAGTGGGTGCAGATGCCTGACATCGCCAAAGTGCGACGCGACCTGGGAGTGCCCCCTGGTCGCAAGTTTGCGGACGGCACCGATTTCTACACCCTTCCCATCTTAACAGATTCCGACGCTGGATCATCAATCGGCGACTCATTCGACATTGCAAACTACTTGCAAGACAAATTCCCGGACGCCGGGGCTGGAGACCTCTTTCCGTCACTGCAATTGGACTTTCAACCTCCCGGGGGTGTATCGCTCGTACCTTTGTCCGAACGCAACAACGATGTCCACGCTGATTACGCCCAGTTCAACACCAATATTGACATGGTGTTTTCCTTACATGCGCAGCTGATGTCCCACGGGATGAGCTGGGATTCAGAGAGGGAGGACGCCATCAGGGCGGAATTCCTGCGGCGAGTCGGGTTGAAGTCGTGGGACGATTTGGGCCTCTATGGCGAGGCGCGTGACAAGACGAAAGCCTCGCTTCGAGATGCTTTACACGACCTAGCCGCTATGTACCAGAGGGATACGGAAGGCCCCTTCTTGTTAGGCAACCAGCCTTCCTACGCTGATATTATTGTTGGTGGATGGCTCCGTATGCTGAGCAAAACCTTACCAGTAGGCGAGTGGAAGGAGGTCGAGACGTGGCACGCCAATGTCTTCGGAAAACTGCATGTCGCATTGCAAGAGCGTTTTGGTGACGTAAAATAGTCTTCGCATGACATCCTGAAGTCGTCGCTTTGGATTAGGCGCATCGCGCCGATAAGCGCTATTACAAGTTCTGGTGCCTTGTGCCACTTATGTTCGGCCACACAGGGGTAATTATCGCTATTACAAGTTTAAGGTGGCCGCGAGTATTGGGAAAGAAGTCTTCCGAGATGTCTGCGAAGCTTTGTCACATATTAAACAGCCTTAGCAGGATTACCAATGAACCCGATTAAAAAACAAAAGCTTGTGCGGCAATAACAGTCGGCTGTAAGTGGCACTCTGGTCGCATGATAGAGCCGACCGTCGGGTTACGTCCAGCGGGCGCTTTCAATTGTGACATCTGTTTCAAAGGCTTTGTTGAGCGCTTGACTCTATTCGTAGACCGAACTTCCTATGGCAAATCAGCCTCAAAGGCCAATTAGCGATGAGATCAGTGGCACGATGGGATTGAACTTCGGCAACGTTTGATTAACAGATGTCAACGTAGCAATAGCGTGTCTTGCTGATCACTTACGAGCTGCGGCTCCTCAAAGTCAGTGTTAAGAGGCTGGAGCATGATTATTACCGGCTTGGACGGCATCTGGTGACACTCGACGAGTCGAGCGCCCGTTTTGCGTCTTCCA
This sequence comes from Colletotrichum ledebouriae, assembly GCA_036785755.1. Classification (NCBI taxonomy): domain Eukaryota; kingdom Fungi; phylum Ascomycota; class Sordariomycetes; order Glomerellales; family Glomerellaceae; genus Colletotrichum; species Colletotrichum ledebouriae. Next base: position 4,835 of record JAVHLU010000389.1, read on the forward strand.
GGACCCAGGCCCGACCAATGAGACGAACATGGGCCACAGACTCTATTTCTGTGGCCTTCGATGAATTTGCCGAGCGGTCTGGATAACGCTTGGCCTAGGAGTTGACACATTGACTGGTGGGCTTGGCTTTGGCAGCTATGGGAGGAATCATTTCATCCACATGTTGACGGTTTGAGCTTGCTCTGCCAAGCGACGAGTTTGACTTGCCGATAGTGGCATGAATTTGGAAGTCGCTGCGGTGTTCGAAGAAGGTTGAAACCCCGATAGAGTCAGCCGATCGCCGTATAACTTGTGATGCACGGACTGACAGGCTGCAGGATATACAATCAGAGTCCTAGGCTACATGTTCTCGTTGCGAGTCGCCTCCTACCGCCAGGCTACCATCTCTCGGGAATAGCTCTGAACCGAAAGACACGGGCCTCCCAGCAAATCTGTTGACGAGGAACGACTAATAAATGGCCGACGATTGACGCGGCCCCTAGAAGTCGCATGTTGTGTGGCCTCAAATAGTAGTCCGGGGGATCTTCGCCGAGGTCAGTGAAGGAATCCTCGGAAAACAGTGCAGAGGACTCGCCTCAGATCGATCTCGATGTTGAAAGACGAGAACTGGGCTGGACTGAGTACAATATCGAAACTAAAAAGCAGCCTAATGGTGTTGTGCAAACATGTTAGACAGATGTGGCACCAGAAGGCAGATGTTGTGAGTGTGTCCCGAGAAGTGTGAGTTCCTGCTCGGTTTAGGAAATCGCTGTCATTGAGATTGAGGAAGGAACCTCGAAAGCACATACCGGAAGGTACCTCTCCAAACCTCCATCTCCTTCTTCCCACTCGTCTTACTGAAAGCCTCCTCCGGCCTTGCCCAGCACAACAACGGCTACATACCCAGTTGTTACATTGCGATCCTTCAACCCCGTCTCCGATCGACCTCGATGTCTGCCATGCTTGTCCAAGACCCAGGAAAAGAACCAAAACCTCCGCCTTTTTTCCAAGCGGACGCCCGCCAGGCTGCGGCAACGGCCGGCACTTCGCAAATGTCCTCTAAACGACAACGACGTTGTCCTCCGCGACGGGCCGTTCAACAGCTCGCGATTTGACGAGAATATCGCCTTGATCAATCAAATATAGCTCGATTCAGGGTTCAGCCAAGCGACAAAGAGGAGTCTCCTGGGAGCATTGACGTACCAACCACGGCAATCCCAAGTATACGTCAAGGTCCATCATCACCCAACGCAGCGTCTCCTGCCTTAAGTCGCCGGCCTTTTTTTTTTTTTTTTTTTTTTTTTTTCTCCTTCTCTTCTGGTGCCTTTTGCCACCCCGCAATGTTCAGCCACAAGGGGGTAATTACAGTGGCCAGCGGAGCGCAGGTTGCTCTTTGAGGCCGAAGAGCCTAAACCAACCAGGGCGTGCGCATGCAACGTTGGGTCTGATTTGGGAATCCTGGCGGCGACCAGCCTGCCGGTTCCCACCGCCGCCCTCTCGGCGGCCAGTCTTCTCGAACGCCCGCACATCTGCGCCGTGCGGCCCTACGATTTGCCTGTTGGCTGATGGAAGCCTGTTTGCGGAGTCAACGATCACATTTCCCCGCTGGGATAAGTCATTTGCTTTTGCACAGCTGCTCATCTTTCTCTGTTCCTGCCCTTCGTTTCTCGTCCCGCGGCGCATCCCGAGCTCGACAAAAGATCCTTTGCTCAACAGTTTCAACAGACAGTGGTCCGAAAGAGCCAACAGAGAGATACCGAGTGGGGGTATGCTCGACATCCCCGTACCAGCCGAAGTACGCTTTGGGCAAAACCCACCAAAGCCAACGCCTTAGCTGGTCTGCCCTTAACGGACTGGTCCTCCGGGGTCTTTGGATCACCCTGCGAGAGCCAGAGAAGGGTTGGCTTTCCAGTTCAAGGTTTTGATCAAAATCGTCAAGGTAGTCAGTAACTAATGCTAAGTTTTTATTCATCATTCGGCGTGGAAAAGGCCCCGTTTTTTTGCGGACATAAAGGTTACTAAGAAGGGTTGGCTGCGCTGGAACAAAACGAGAAGAGCTTCAACTGTGTCGCGTGCACTCGACTTTACAGAACCGACGCATGCCAAGAGTGCTTTATTGCTGCCGCCCGCTATGCACCAGACGAGAGACGGGCCCAGCCTGTTGCGTACCCCAACTGAGGGGGTTGCTGGCTCAGCAGCCCTGGCCTACAACACCCCCCGGGGAGGTGGTGGGGCACAGTGCGTGCTGTGCGGCATTCAGCGAGTGACGGTCTGGCGGGCTGCCAAAGTGAGGGTGGCGTTCCTCACAGGAAGGACACCACACTCAGGCTTCAGAGGCTCTTATCTCGAGCTCGCATTATCAAGCCAATGAGGATGCCAAGTCATGCAAACTCCGAGGTAAGGTTCTCTACTGTAGTAGTGTTGCCCCAGAGTGCGGCGACGAGCAACACCAGATGCAATCAGTTCTCAGAACTCTCTCACAAGTCGACAAGCTTCATCTGACTTCGAAACACCTTCAGGGTCTTCAGTCAGCCCTCGAAGCTCTGGTGAACTATTGTACTTCCGCGGAAGAGCCCGTTGTTTCTCAGCCTGGAGCGCTACGTTGCCACTTTGTGAGAGTGGAAGACTTTTGGGGTAGTAGGTAGTACCTAAGGGAGCAAGACACAAGGTACAAGGCGCTCTGAGACGACAATGTGCACGGTATCAGTACAGCATCCCCCGATGAGGCATGGGAGAATGAGACTGAAGCCTCCTGCACCCGAGTTTGCGCCCGCAGGCCAGGGCCTTCTCGCTACGTTGGACCATGTCGGGGCAGCGCCCTCTGCTTCTGCTACCATTGCTAACCTTGTCCCCGCTATGCCGCCCGCTGTGTTCTCAAAGGCAAAAGCCAAACAGGCGCCCCATGCTGTGGACTGCTGATGTGAGCAACTGCACGCGGGTGCCGTGTTGGTGTCAGAGACAGGGTCCATGGCGCTATTGTTGGCGAGTTACGCCGCGAAAAGTATCCACGAGGCGCCTTAGGTCAGGTGGAAGGTAAGGGTAAGCTGTTTCCAGTGTCTCCAACTGAAGAAGTGGACGAACGGATTCAACATCTAACTGTCCTGACAAACCGACCTCAGACCCCATGAAATAACTCCGTTCCCCGTACCGACCTGACCTATCTCGTCTCAAACAAAGACCTCGCACACCTCCAATTTTCATTCATCTGCGCAGCGAAGCTCATACTAGAGTGTAATCTGTACCTCCTACCGACAACTCCCAAGTGTGAAGTTGCTTCAGGTTCGAGAGAGCGACGCGGTTATGCAGCCTAGGTCGTCAACTTTCTAGGCGGCTGGGACGTCACGGCAATTCCAGGGCTCAGAAAACCGAAGCAACCAAGAGCAACGGGACATCCACACAGCTAGGCGAGGCCAGCCCGACGCCCAACAAGGTTGAACACCCATTTACGACATCACAACCAGTTCGCTCTCCACCATGGGTCAATGGTGGGATGCAGCGAGAATTGACGCTACTGTTACCCGACAGTTCGTCTGCCAGCATCTGATACGAGAGGAAATCGAGCGCCTAGACCGGCCACTGTCATTTGGCGGTGGTCTGACTAACGACACATACTGGGACTGGATTGATACCAAGGCCAAGCGCGTCTTCCTGATTCTCGTCGACCTCAAGATTCCAGACCAAATCTTCGGCATCATCGACGACTCATGGGATGATCGCGACCTGCCAGTCTCCCCCGAGCACATCGGACGCCTCAAATTAACCGCAACCAGAGACGATAAAGTGGAGCGCAAGTTCTTCGTCCGTCAATTCACCTACCTCTTGAGACCATTCCAGCGCGGCGAGCATGTCGTCTTCAATGAGTACGAGGTTGTGCCCCTTGATGTCATCGAGCGCCGTACGGCCGGCAACAACGCTGTTGACAAGGTTGTCTTGCCAAACTGCCCTGGCTCGGTCTTTCACCGTCGGCGCATTCCCATCGGCAATGGGCCAAGCCAGCTCTCAAAAGGAGAGTTTGCCGAGATGATTAACAACATCAGAGGCGTTCAAAACGACCACTTGGTCTCCTACTACGCATCGTACACGCAGCACGGTGCAGCATATGCTCTCTTCACACCTGCCACTGATTCCAACTTGAAGTCCTTCTTTGCCAATACGCCGTCGACCTTCAAGAGCTTTTCCAAGACAGAACGGAGGCGGATGGTTATGAACTGGATCCTGTGCCTTGCGGACACAATCGCATACCTCCATAGCCGAAGGTTTTCTCACGGAAACATCAAGCCTTCGACTGCCCTGTTTACCAACCAACTCCACATTTGCTACTCCGATTTCACGAGGCTAAACCCGGAAGTCTTAGCTGGATACTCAGACAAAAACTCCTTCGACCGGGAGTCCTATGATTATGCGGCGCCAGAACAATGGTTTCGTCCGACGGGCGGCCCAACTAGTCCCATGGGGCGAAAGTCGACTTTGGCGATGTCGACGTCTCCCGAGACGCATACGAATTTCTCGATTCCCAGAAGCGATAACCCAAGCAGTCCAAACGCGATGTTGACTTCGCCCAACCCGCAATTAAGCCCACAAGCCGCCGATATCTTCTCCCTGGGTTGTGTCATTTTGGATTTGATGAGCTTCCTCGTCAAGAAAACAACCAAGAGTTTCGCAGCTCATCGTGCGGCGAAGCACAAGACTCCGGGTCGTGGAGGCGCAGTGCTAGACTCGTCATTCCACAAGAATCTCGGCCAAGTCGAGTCTTGGATGTCTGCCCTGGCCAAAGAGGCATCGAAGAAGACCTCCGAGTCCGAGGGTGGGGCGGTTTTCAAGGGAATCGTCCCGTTGATGCATGTTGTGGCCCGCATGCTCTCCGCGACCCCGAACGATCGGCCCCCTGCGTTCGAGGTACAAACCCAGATCTACCAGATCCTCACGAAACACTGCGGCATCACTGAGCCGCACTGCGTACACCAATACGGAGGCTGGGACTTTGGCATCTCGCACTTGCGAATCCAGCCCGTGAGCCCCAAAGCTGAACTCGTGCCCCAGCCGATCCGGCAAAACTCCATGTCACAGCCATCACGGCGTGACAGCGGGAGCTTCAGCGGGAGCATAAGCCCGAGGGCGTTAGCCCATTCGAGGACAAACAGCAGCGGTGCAATGTCGAACAACAGCGGCGCCAGCAGCACGGCAAGCAGCGAGCAGGACAGAGAGGATCGGGACCTCGGAGCTGGATTCACGGCACTCCGAAATATTCGGGTGGCCCCGGTGGAATCCTCGGGGCCGTGGGACTCCGGCCCCGCTGTTCAGGGAGGACGCGGGGATCAGGCTCCGGTATACTAGTGCAAGATTCCTGCTCTAGAGAGCGGAGCAGAGGATACAGTAAAGACTGGTTACTGCAGAAGACCTCCGCCATCGTATATTTTTGGGATTTGGAGTTTTGTCTCTCGATTGATTTGGCGCAACTCTTTTCGATTATCGATACCATGTTAGGTTCATCTGGAGTATTGCATCAGAGTTTTCAATTAGACACATATAAAAAAATCCACACAAACGGAGGGAAGGGTGTCTGTTTACGGAGAATTTGGGCATGACGAGATTTGAGGGTGCTTTTCTTTGCTCAGCGATACCTTTGCCGCGCACGCAGGCCATGTTCTGTGAAGATTGGGGCGAAGGCGAGGGGTGGTAAATGGACGGCCGTTTCCTAAGAGACTCTTTACTCGTTCCGTGACGTAGCGGATTTATAGATGAATCTGCTTTCTTTTCGTGTCGTTTCGCAGGATGGCTTCCGTTTGAATACTGTGAAGAAGCAATGCTTCGACGAAAACATGCAGGCTGTCTAGGGCAATACGTGTGCGTATGTACAGTCAGAACCTACCAAAAAAGCAGGTTGAGGGTTCTCCGTCCTCTTTGTAGAGTGTTACTCCGTCCCCAGGGAGGGTGAGTCCGACGGTCCTCTACTGCTTATCCCTCGGTGGCCTCCGGGGAAATCGCTTTAAAACTCAAAGGCTATGGCATTATCTGTACTACCTGTTACGTGCACCTGTTACGTGATGCTATTTTCTGCCGAATGGGCAGTTTATATGACCAACAGAAAACCAAAAACGCTCACTCGACTGGGGGGGGGACGGTGGCTTATTCCGGAGGTGGTGGGGGTGGATCTGCTGCTGTTGCTTGTGGTTGCTTGTTTGTTCTGCACAGGGCGGCATGCATGCTGTAGAAGTAGTAGTGTGGATTTCTCAATAGGTTTAGCTATTCGCCGTGTACTGATGTAAATAGCCCTCGAAATGTCGCCTTGAGTTGAGGCCAAGATTCGAACGGAGTCCGTCGTTCAGGCTTTCAGAGGTCAGCCTGCCAGCCCTGCAAGACGGGGACGGGCTCCGGGATCTTGTTCAGCGATTGCATCGGGTAGTCGTGTCGCACTGCCATCATGTCTACTAGCAGTGCCACAAATCATGACAATCATTCGACTAGACTTGCTGCGGCTCTTCACGTTGCACTTTCGTAGGACAGCACGCGGGGAGCTTGGAGCGGAAGGATCTCCTGCTGGAGCTTGCCGCAGGAGGATTTTGGCGAGCCCCTCGGCGAGAGAAAGGATGGAGCTCTCAAACTTCTCAGCTTGACTGTTGGGGTCGGCAGCTTCGGGTCGGAGGCGGTGGGGGGGCCGTTGTTATCGGACTCGGCGTAGAGCATCCCCGACGCTGGAAGCTCTCCGCACAATTGTCTTTGGTTCGTCTTCTGACTTGGGATGTTGTCTAGTCTTGTTCAGGGAGGCGTCAAGATTCGTAACCATCGCCCAGGCCGAGAGTGATCGGCCGTCTCACCCTCTAAGGTATTCCCCGTTGGTCTCTTCGTGCTGTTGCCCCTCTGTCGACTTCAACCCCACCTGCAAGTCTGAGTCGTTGCTGGACGACGCGGGGTCGTCGACAAATTCGGCTGGGCAGTTAAGTCGGGATGGTGTTGTCAAAGGGGGTTCCCTTCATGTTTCAGCGCATGCAAGCCGCCGTCCAACGAGCAGTGTCCGCGTTTTGCATTCCCGCATCTCAACTTTTGGCCGAACGGTCTTGTGATATCGGGACTATGGACTCGGGTTCTGGCCCAAAGTCTCACGTAGATTCACTACTACTAGTTTGTGCTCCTGTCCAGTGTTCGTTTTCCGTTCGTACTCTCGACCAGGCGCGAAATCGAAATTGATTCATCTCCTTGTGTCTGTTGTTTGTCAATTCAAGACAACGTAAGGCCGTATGCGGCGCATGCTGCGAGACGTGTTACCGATGCAGCTGACGATCCGTTGCATAGACTTGAGAGGCCTCTTTACTCAGGTCACCACCTCTCTCCAACACAAATTCCCCTACTGCGAATGCGACTGGCGTTGACAACCGATGTGGAGCGACAGGGAACATCAGCTGTCGACTGGTTCCACTGGTGACGTTGAGCTCTGAGGCGTCCTCTACTTCAGTATTTGCTTTGGCTCTCCACGCCTGAACCCTTTGGATCCCTGATGGAGTTGACGTGCTTCTCAAACGAAACAGATGCCTGGGTTTTTCGAGTCTTTTTTTGCAATGGCAGTGGGCAAGGATCGAGTGAAGGGGATGGTACCAGGGTTGAGCTCATCCTGGTTAGCGTCGAAACTTGCCTGACTGCAGAGCCAAGAGGGATTTTGAATGGTACGCTGCGACCTGTGCCTTGAATCAAAGATGACTGCAGGATTGATAGATAATCTCAAGCCGTGTTCTGAATGACCTGTGTAGGTCGCCAATTTAGGCAATGAATCCTTTCAAAGAAAGCGAGAACACGGTAGACAGCGAAGGGTTTGGGTCGTCGCATTGCCAATAGCTTCGAGCTAAACATAGACGGGCATTTCGCCGTTTGATCAGTCGTCGTGGACAGGAACAATGGGACAAACAAGTATACTGTTGAAGCCCGCTAACCTGACACGACTATTAACGGCGGGCGAGAGCGGCGATGCAAAAGTAGGAAAATATCGACTTTCCGAGGGGTAATCAGGAAATCGCGCTCCTGGCCTATGTCTTCCGTCCTTTGGTGCTTTTTGCCGCAGCACTAGAAGCTCTAGCTGGCGGCTTAAGACACATCATCCAGAATGCTCGGTCCGTTTCCCAGGCCCCGGCGTGTGACATAAAGCTACTACACGAGGCTAGTAATGACGAAAAAGAACGATGCGGGCGGATCTTCGGATTGGGACAGCAATGGAGGCTATGGAGCGATGCTGTTACACAGCTATCAAGTACTGCTTGGCTACAGGTGGAAGGCAGCGGTCTCCTTGCGTGGTCATGGGGAAGACAGGAAGATAACAACAGAATTGGACGACGATAAGTCGATCTCTGTCCATTCTGATCAGATTAGCCTATCTTGTCAATTGTCCCCTCCCCCACTCTTAGGGCGTCGTGCTTGAATACTGGAGAACGGGAGACGGAGGCCGGGAAAGATTGAAGGATTCCGGAGAGCTTTCAGCCCTAGAGGAAGAATGTCATATCCGGCAAGGAAGCCGCGAGACGCGTCGACGTCGTGAGGAGTAGTGTGAAGTGAGAGCCTGGTTGCCAGCTTACTGGCGACCCACGCTGGCTGACCATGTCGATGTGGTCCAGTCAGATTCTGTGACGGTGCGGCCGGCGAGGGCGACAATCAAGATGCCTTAGCTCGGCCCCTGGCCCGCCGCCAATGGCACAACATGGCGCACCTCCATCGATCCAGACACATGCAGCCGCCCTTGTTCTGGTGCTTCAAGCTTGAACACCTTAGGCCGGTCGTTTTCTGCCCTGTCCAATGCGTCGCTAGCACCAGAGCGAGCTCCAAGCTCCGTCTCCTGCCTTAGTGTGAGGCTGGCAGTGTTTTTTCATGTGGATGCGCGTCCAAAAAGAGTAAGAATTGGACGATTGTGAGAACGGCTGGCAGTGGAGCTGGGAATAACAGGGCCTGTTTGTTTGGAGTGTGTCCCGCCTCGAGCTGCACCAGCGAGCTCGAGGCAATAAAACAGCTTCTGTTCCCGTCAGTCACGTCACTAGAGTCGCAGCTGCTCACCCACAATACCCAAGTTCTTGCTTTGCTTGCGCCTCGCCGGTCAACCTTCAGAGCGGTTGTTGCGGTTGCGTTGCTCACTTCAGCCTTGCTGTCGTTTTTGTTGAGAAGGCAAATAGATTCGGTCATTGCGCAGTCGTGGCAGTGTGTAAGCTGAGATAGCAGCCTGCAACAGGAAGGGATATGTACTCTGAGTTCTTGGTTGTTCAGCAAGTTCAGCTCTAGGAAATCGCAACGACGGGAAGGAAGAGACCTGAGGCGACTTTACTCGACACAAGGCGGAAGGAGTCACCACACTTACGGCAACAACTGTCTCTACCTTCCTTCCTGTCTGCCTTGCAGCGAGGGCGCTTTCGCCTGCCCTGCGAACGTGGTGCTGGTCCATTCTATTTTTGACTATATTTATTGGGAGGAAAACGACTTCATATTTTCCTCAACACCGGCAATAACATCATTGTCAACCTCAAGGACCACAGAAGCCTTTTCTTGGAATCGCAGCATTTAGACACCACCCATCGCCGCATTCTCAAATCGCTATCCATTAGCTATTGCTACTTGAAGCTTGTCGCAAGCTCGAATTTGCCTTATCACCAACACCATGCGAGTCGCCAGCTTTTTCTCGGCATTGCTGCTTGGCACTGCCGCAGCTCTGGCCCCAATCGAGGTTGTGGGCAATAAGTTCTTCGACGAGAAAGGACGACAATGGTTTATGAAAGGTACACGCCAACCGTTTGTCTCCGCCATTCCTAAAATGTTGCAAGCTGACACTTTTTGCAGGCATTGCCTACCAACTAAGGCCAGGTTAGCCCAGTTCCGCTCTGCACACACTTACGAAGCACGCTGTCTAACACGAAGCTTGTTCAGATGATCCGCTCGTTGACACGGAGCAATGCACCCGCGACGCTGACCTTATGAAGACCTTGGGCACCAATGCGATTCGTATATACCATGTTGACCCAGACGCCAACCACGACGGTTGCATGTCTGCCTTTGACAAGGCTGGCATTTACACCCTCATCGATCTCGACACTTTTGACTCATACATACTTCCCGTCAGTTTTGTCGCGTCCTCGCTCCTCGTTTCTCACTAACGGTCGTGCCAGAATACTCCTTACTGGAATGAAACGCAATTCAATGCCTACGCAAAGGTCATGGACGTCTTTGAAAAATACGACAATGTGCTTGGTTTCTTCATTGGCAATGAGATTATTGCGCTTAACAACCAGTCTCAGGCCGCCCCTTTCATGAAGGCTGCTGCACGCGACATGAAGGCCTATCGTGACAGAAAGGGCTACCGCAAGATTCCCGTTGGCTACTCCGCCGCTGATATTGCCGAGCTGCGACCTATGCTGCAGGACTATCTCACCTGTGGCGGCAAGCCTGAGAACAACATTGATTTCTTCGGACTAAACTCGTATGAGTGGTGCGACCCCAACACCTACAACACCTCCGGTTACGCGAACCTGCAAGCCATGGCCGAGCAGTTTCCCGTCCCAATCTTCTTCACTGAAACCGGCTGCATCACTGGTGACGGTCCACGCACGTGGGACGACCAGGACGCCATCTTCAGCCAACCCATGATTGATGACTGGAGTGGAGCCATGGTTTACGAATGGATCTACGAAGAGAACCGTTACGGCATCGTGTCATACGGGCCCGAGGTTTCCAAGACCATAACCACCGGCGACGTGTACGACGGCTTCACTCGCAAAGGCACCCCGATACCTCGCTCTCCCGAATTCCAAAACCTACAGTCCAAATGGGCCACCATAACGCCCATTGGCGTGATGAAATCAGATTACGATCCCCGTAGTATTTCCACCCGCGAATGTCCCAAGGCCACAGGTGGCTGGCTTGTAAACGGCGACGTCGCCTTGCCCAGTCTTGGAGAGACATTTAAGGGCAGTTATTCTTCGAGCCCAACGGCGCAACCTGGCGCCAGCACTGGTGCTTCTGGTTCCGCAGCGCCGACACAGTCCGCCGAATCCTCGGCGCCTGAAAGACCCTCGGGATCTGGAACCAAGCAGGTCGCAGGCATGGCTATCGGCCTTGTTGGCGTCATGATTTTCTTCACGGTGTGGATGTAATCTACACGTTTGCTTTTTTCTACTTCATTGTACATTTTGTACCATCACTTTTACGACGAACGGAATTACGGCCCATACCCCATTGCGCAGAAACAGAGTCTTTCGTCTGAAGAAAGGTGTCGCAGACGATATTGTTGTTGTGGTGGCAGGCAACGGGCGCCTGGAGACACAACCCGTTGATGAGCTTGGCGATTGCTTTCAATGATGTTCTTTTCAGTAGCAGTTCCAAGAGGAGGTTAATGCTTGATTAATTGGTCATACCCGGGTAGACAATAGAAACATCAAGGCGTTGGTTGAGACAATACCACTTAGACAGTATTACGACTGGCTTCAAGCTTTCTCATTGCTCCTGCATCAGTATTCGCGTGCAATATTTGCGCTTCGATTGGGGACTCTCCAACCCACTTCCTCGGGTATTGCTTGAGAGAGTTATCGGTGAGACGCTCCTTCTTCATGTGATCAATAACTCGGTACGTACGGCAAGTACGCTTCGAATGATCAGCAGCAGTTTCCCTCGCCGTCGACTTAGTCGAGCACCTGCATGCAGATGGCTCTGTTATTTCCTTGGTCGATGGCTCCTGCGGCAAAGTTTGGTGCGGAAGTAGGCGCGGTCAGGTGGGCAACCAACATCTTCTCGGACCGCGTTCTCCAAACCTCTTCCCCCTTCACACCAACAACAACATCAAAAGTCCCCAAAGACTCCTACACCTTTCAGCTACGAATATACGTCCAAACACACTCAAGCCCAAGCCTGCAACCTCCCCTCTCAGACTTCTGACCTTCGAATTCCGAACGCAAGATATTCAGCCGATCATCGTCCCCTCAAGTCGTGCAATTTTTACGCTATCATTTTCGAGAGTGCCAGGTATAGTGCCGGGTTTTCTTGTTGATAATAGTGGCAGTAATAATTACAATTGTCGGGGCCAAATGCGCCGATTGTACGCTCACCCGCAAAACCCCAGAGGATGTTCCCCAGCCGACGCAGCCGACTTGTACTCAGACCATACAGATAATCCTCACAGAGATTCGTACGGCCGAGCTCTGGATAGCACCTACCCCAAACACAATCGATACCGTGACTACCGGTGCGAACCTCATATGCACAAACGACGTGCCTCGGAAAATTGAGACTACCGTCGAAACTCATGGGGACAAGCCTGTCGACTGCAATCAGATTCATGAGGACGAGCCTCTTGACTGCGATCAGCAAGGCGAAGATGAGTCCGCGGTAGCACCCAGGATGACTGACGAGTTGTGATGCTCTGGGCGGTTGCTGTACACAATAATCAAATGTTCAAGTGGCTTGGGCACGAACTGAAACGGAGAGTGGAACAAGACGGATGGTAAAGACTGATCGTATGAGGCCAGAGTTCAGGCTGTCTGTGAGCGAGGGAACAGCGAGGTTCGATGGGAAATGGCGGCAAGCAAATCGAAGGGTTGGGTTGCAACATGGTAGCATATGACCCTAGCGTATGTTATCTGCGAGAAACAGAAATAGTCTATTGATTAGCATCGAACGCTCAACTGCCGTATCTTCTCATTGCATTGCGGTGGCCTGCTTGACATCAAGTGTGCCCAGATCCTGTGGGAGGCGGGGTTTGAAGTAACTGAATACACGTTGTAGAGCTACCTTAGATTAGTCAAGAGCAGGAATGACTCAAGGCCAGCTGTCACACAAGAAGGAAGCTCAATGCCCAAGCGGAATACTGCCATTGGTGTTTTGCATGTCATTTTGACGCCGGATAGGTAGGTGTTAGGGGAGCCAGGATTTGACAGTAAACGTAGGAAGGGGGCTGAGTAAGATACATGACTTCCGGAGCCAGTCGCATTCCAATAAAAAGGTTTGGCGGATTGCTTTTTCGGTATGAGCAGATCGCTGTAAGCGGCATACACGTCAAGCCGGCTGTCATCATGCTAAGCACGGGCATATTGAGCACATAATTGGGGTAGGATCGGTTGTGTCAAACATAACGGTGGGTATAGTTGATTACGCCTCCCATATTCAAGACTGTCACAGAGCAAACCGGCATCTCGTCTACAAGTTACTCGTGACGATGCCTATGAAGATGATAGTAAAGCATCGGCAGCGGCATTTGGCTTCTCAGCTGTTGCCAGATAGACATCGACTGTGGCTGTCTTGGGTAGCTGAGATTAGTGGATTGCCTCGTTGCGAATGATGGAATTTCCTGCTTCAGATATTCTGAACTTCTTCCAGTCATCGTGAGATGCGTCTCTTTAACCCAAACGAGGCGGACCGCAAATGGTTGCAAGAACTAGATGGAGCATATGTAAGGCCCGAAAAGGCGTGCCTACTTGTCAGAATCTCGTGTTATTGAGACGTGGACGTGGCGCTCTTGGTGATATCTGAGATTCGGTATTGGCGCCGGCGGGTGGGCAGGTTTCAAGTTTTGCTTGGCCGGGCAACGTGGTCGGTGTTCGGTGACTGCCATGATGTTCCGGACCAGGGGTTCAAGATTGGTACAGAATAGAGCTCAGAAGAGGCTCATGCACTATATTCGCGTTCATCGTCTTTCTCTGGGGCGCCGAGAAGAGATGAAATTCATTGCAGGGAGATACGCAAATTTGACTTCGAACTGACTTGACATGACAGAATTCTGTTCCATTTCGGTATTAATATTGTCGTCGAACTATAGCTGAAGGTCGAGAGGACTGGGCTGGCGTATACTCCCAAAGAACAAAAAGTGTTCAGCGCGAAATTGATTGCCGGCGTTGAACCCTAAGAAGATGCGGGCATCAATCAGCCCAGAGCCTGAGCGCAATTCGGAAATCCCCAGATTTTCCTTTCCTGACAAAGTGCACTGGCGATCTAATGACCGGACTGGGACCGCTGCCAACAACCCCCAAACTCCAAGTGAACCCGGTTTCGTTTCTTTTGTCCCTTCTTTTTCATTTCCTTTCTCGAACACTTTTTGGGGGTGCTAAGCCCAGCAGGCTGCAATCCTGCTTGGTTCGTCGACCCTGAAAATTATACTACGACGCTGGAGAACACCTCAGGTAGTCTGAGCTGCGTTGAATCTCAGACTTGGCAGAGAGGCAACGAAGCCATGCGCTACGGGCGGGACGAATCGAGAACCAAGAAATGGATTGAGTGAAGAGCGAAAACGAGGGCGAAATGGACAAGTTTAGAAATTTCCCAGGCTTATCACAAGTGTCCCTTGGCATATACAACAACGCGAACTCTCTTCATCCACGCATCCCCCATCAACTGACACTCCGATCTTACACCTTGGACAACTGCAATTATACGACGTATGTCTATACCGGCGGGCGTACGCATGTCAGTCTTGTCGATCAATCCGTGAAAGCACACAAACATGAATATACACACCTCTTGGAGCGATACAACTGCAGCTGACGGCAGAAACCTGCATCAGATGCAAAGTTGCGGCAGCATGAATATGCAGAAACCGGGCGACCCATCGCCAACCGTAAAAATGACACAGTTGTCGCTCGTGGCGATGGCAGAAGCAGTGGTGCGCGATCTCATCGTTCCCATCGTCTCAGCCTCTGGACTTTCAGGTCACTATGCTTCTCCGTGCAGAGCCACAAGTCGTTTTCCTTGTCACAAATCACTTTGCAAGTGCCCGGCTAAGGTGAAAACGAGCGAGTCCCTTGATCGGAGCCACAAACTCGCCTTACCCCAGAAAGTGCGGCGCAACAACGACGACAGGACGAACTTTCTGAAACGCGACTCGATGCCGCGCCGTGGAGCCAATCGGTGTCGCAAACCGTCCCCAACCGACCCCCTCTCTTCTTGACTCCTTCAACCTCACCACCTGCACGTTCCCTTGAAACAAGGCCAGCAGCCCGTTCACGTCATGTGGGCTAGGCTCTGCTCTCCCCAATGTACGTTTGTTCTCTGGTGTCGTTGATTCATTACCACGCAGAGCTGCCCGTCACACCCGTACACCCTCATGAATCCTCTTGCAGGTCCGGACACGCGCATGCGAAAGGACATCGCGCAGGCACCAGGCACAAACATCCGCACGATAATCCGTGGAACCGCTGTCATGGGTCTCCGACCAGGTCCATCCAAGCTGACGCAGCAAACGCTGGACATGCCACGCCAGTTGACAGTGCGGGTAGGAGGGTTTGCAGCATTGTCTTCGTTCGCTTTTCCTATTCAAGTTCGTTCGTTTTGGCTCTCTACTAGGTTAGAGAACGAATCGTGAGAGCAGAGGCAACCAATGCTTGCGTTTGTGTAAGGCGAGTAAAAGCCAAAGTGGCAGCAGATTCTTCATTCTCACCTCCCGCCGTCCTGAGTCTCGTCATCGGAATGCTTGACCGAGGCTACAATAACCTATACTACGGCTTACTCGCTCTGGCCCCGGCAGGCGACCATCCCGGGCTGAAAAGTCCATCCAGCACATACCCCCCGCCCAAGCCGCCGATACGCGAGAGGATCATGAGGGAGAAGCGAAAGAGAGAGGGACATTGAGCCCCGCCCTTGCCGGCTGCTTCCTCCTTGATGCCTGTCCGTCCCTCTTTTGAACTGACGTTATAGCCAGCCAGGCTCATAAGTCGGCATCACAGCGAGGCGGCCGCGCGCGAGACCGGGTCACAGGCCAGCCCGTATGCAACACTTCATACCGGGGAGGGGCGGCCAGACGCAAGAAATCCGGGTACCGCCGCCGCGTGTTGTCGTTGCTTCGGTGGTCCAGCCTAATTTTGTCTGGCCCTCCCATTTCGTTATTTAGGGCAGTACCAGCCGCTCTGAACCCGCAGCTGATACGTCGGACGAAGTTCAGCCAGGCAAGGTAGGCGTGGGCTGGAGATTCGCGGATGCGCATGTAGCGAGCGACCTGCGGCTGCTTCGAATTGGTACATGTACCGTAGCAGTCGCGCACGCGCATCTGCGCTGCACATCTCGAAGCTAGTGTTTTGTTTTGTTGGAACCCTGTGTCTGTTTCCTGCGTCTTGTACAAAGACCGGGCCACCGCCCACCCATACCACCCAGCGGAACCGGAGGCCTTGGTGCCAGTTGGAAGGAAACAATTTCCTCATCCGACCTGTGGCTCGAACGCTCCTCGACCGCGTACGCACACGCATGTTCACAGCTTGAGGGTGGGAGAACGTCAGAGTGAGGCTGCAAAAGGACGGCCAAGATGTCGCTCAAATTCTACAGAACGCCCGGCGCCGAGCGTCCGTGGCGTCCGCCGGTAATGAACGAGGACTGCCGGCGATACCGTCGGCAGACGAAACGGAGCGATAAATGGATCCCGCCCAGGTTGGCTTTGGAGGAGATAATAAGGAACAACACGGTTTCGGTGAGCTTGGAGGACTACACGCTTGTTGTGTCTCAGGGTGACACTAACAACCTTGTCAGCCCTGCTCGCTGAATGATTTCATGGACTATCTCGTTTATGTCGAGCAAGACGCCGAACCTCTCCAGTTCTTCCTCTGGTATTGCAGTTACGTCCAAACTTGGACCACACTCTCGCCAGAAGAACGTGCTCTCGCGCCACGCTGGGACCCGGACAGTGGCAAGAAGCTCACTTCAAAACATCGAAGGGCTAAGAATGCGAGTAAAGTCAGTAACATTCTGGAGATACTCGATGAGGAGAGCAACAACACAGTCACCGCTCAGCCGGGGAAACATAGTCGTAACATGTCTTCAGCTACCAACTTCTCTCATCCAAGGGCAACTCATGGGAAGATCAGTGAGAAAGAGGTGGATGTGAAGGTATCTGGAGCTGGTAAGACATTCCGCCGGGTTGAAAGCCTCATTACGCATTTGCACTGACGCAACCGCCCAGTACCTGCAGCAGCTGCGCAACCATTTCGCTCTGAGCTCACCACCGTCGTAAACCACTACATCAACCCCAATGCTCCGCGTCGGCTGAACCTCACCAAAGACGACCGCAATGCGGTTCTCGCAGCAGCAGCCTCCACGACACATCCCTCCGCACTTCTCCCGGCCTTTGAGAAGGTCGAGGCTCTCCTTCGAGGGAAGCTGCACCCGAACTTCATCCGTCACAACATTTCCAACACGAACCCCATAGCCACGCACCTTCTCCGTCTACTCGGTCTCATCTTGTTCGTCCTTGGAATAGGGCTTGATATCGCATTGATTCTTTCTCCCATCTCACGATATTACCGCCTTCTTTCTACGCCCTTAGTATTCTCAAGTCTAGCAACCCTCGTAGCAGCGCTGGACGGCGTATCCTTGTCTCTTCACCTCGCGCATAGACGACATGTTCGGCCGTGGGAGGTACCCGATCTGGAATCCGGGACCGGGGCCGATAAGCGGCACCGCCGAGCCGCAACCTCCGGAAGCGTGTTCGGGGCGGTCGATCCGTTGCGCAAACCGGCGCTGCAAACCTTCGGCACGGAGAACGTGTTTGTGAACGAGTAGTGGGTCGCCACGTATGAGAGTCGGTCGTTAATGCGACGGGTGTTCGAGCGCAGCATCGTGAGCCGAAACAAGCATCTCCGCATCCTCCAGGACGGCGTAGTCGCGGGAGCTGCGCTGTGGGCTGGGTTGGCGACCATCGCGATCGGAGTCGGCTCGGTTTTTATACCCTCGTACAACTTATTCTGATGAGCACGCCCTTAAGGGGCACTTTATGAGATCATGACAGTCTTTTCTGGGGTATGGATAGACCACCACAAAAGCCAAAAAGAATTAAAACGGGTTGTTGGTCGCATATACTCAAATGGAAACCATCTAGTTCGTAGTTGATAAGAACACACAATAACGCATTTACGTCTATGCCACTCACTCGTCTCGTCATCTGCCTGGCATGCTACTCAGGTATTGCGTAAACCATGATGTCGGATTCTTCACTAAGCCTTTCGGGCATTTATGAACGTACGGCTTATAGAATGCTCGCTTCTATTCTACTTCAGGGTTTACTGAGAGAGACGAGTGTGGAGAAGTAAACGGATATGGCTTCACTCCGGACGGTCTCGTGTAAAACCGCGGGAAGTTAAATAACCTCTAAACCACCTCAGTTTCTCTTGTTGCTATATAAGTTGTGACCTTTATGTTACTTTTGATGTGATATGGTCATGACTTCCTCCGAACTAGTGGGGAAAAAAAGCCCTAAAGTGAGTTAACGCCTATGATTTCTAATTGTCTTCACTCGCAGTAGTATTACTTCAGAGGCGGGACTCCACCAATGAGCATAGTAGCTGGGTCTAGGTGATTTAACGTAGAGGAGCTGTCTAACCCCTCTCCAAGTTCATTCTACGACTTGATCTCATCCAGATGAACCTGGGTCAGTCAAGTATCATAACTGGCAGATATTTATGAAAGGCAAGCCGTCTCAAGGGCAAGGTAAGTTTGAAGGTTTTTTTTTTTTTTTTTTAATTCTTTCAAATGGATGTCGCAACATTCAACACGTCGCTTATGGCAAAAATAAAACCAAGTTTCCATCGTGAGTCCAAGGAGTTTTCCTTGCTCCCTGCTCGTGGTATCGAAAGTCATCCTCTCATCCCCAACTTCAGGCTTCTACCAATCACCATGCTTTTACTTCTTCCTCTTCTCCTCGTGGACGATGTTGATGATCTTTTCAACGATGGAAGGATCCGAGAGCTGTCTCGGGTTAGTCTTTAGGATTCTCGTGACTGAGTGGTGGGGATCACATACCGTCGTCACATCACCAAGTTGGTCCTCCTCACCGGCCAGGATCTTGCGCAGAATTCTGCGCATGATCTTACCGGAGCGGGTCTTGGGCAGGTCAGGCACGATGTGTACGGCCTTGGGCGCCGCGAAGGGGCCGATGCTCTTGCGAACCTGCATGATGAACTCCTTGCGGAGCGCATCCGTGGCCTCGTTGCCGTCCTTGATGGCGATAAAGGCGTTGACAGCCTGGCCGGTGAGCTCGTCGGCGACACCGACGACGGCGGCCTCGGCGATGGCGTGGTGCTCAATGAGAGCGGCCTCGATTTCCGCGGTGGAGAGACGGTGGCCGGAGACGTTGACGACGTCGTCGACGCGTCCACGGATCCAGTAGAAGCCCTCGTGATCACGGCCAGCACCGTCACCGGTGAACTGTTGAACTGTCAGTGTACGTGATTTACCACGGCGGTTCCTATGCTTACGTAATAGCCTTTGTATACGTTGAGGTAAGTGTCCATGTATCGCTTGTGGGCGCCCCAAACCGTGCGCGCCATGCTGGGCCAAGCCTGCTTGAAGGCCAGGACACCCTCCACGTCGTTACCGTGGATCTCCTCACCGGAAACAGGGTCGATGATGGCGGGTTCGATGCCGAAGAAGGGAAGGGAAGCACTACCGGGCTTGGTAGGAGTGACACCAGCAAGAGGAGTGATGACGTTGGAGCCGGTCTCGGTCTGCCAGTATGTCTGAGAGAGCGTTAATTCGTTCCGACGAGGTCACTAGGGAGAAAACCATGATTACTTACGTCGATAACGTGGGCCTCCTCCTTGCCAACAACCTCGAAGTACCACTTCCAAACCTCAGCGGCGATGGGCTCACCGACGGAGCCAAGGACTCTGAGATGCTTCATGCTTGCCTTGACATGCTGGTCACCAGCGCGCTTCAGTAAGCGCAGAGCGGTAGGAGCGACGTAGAATTGAGTGATTTGGTGTTGGGCAATAATGTCCCAGTATCTTGAAAAGTTGGGGTAGGCCGGGGTACCCTCGAAGACAACAGTAGTCACACCCAGCAACAGAGGGGCGTATACGACGTAGGTGTGGCCAGTAATCCAGCCGACATCACCACCACAGAAGTAGCGGTCGCCATCGTGGATGTCGAAGACGTACTTCCCGGTGGCGGCAGCGCCGACGAGGTAACCGCCGGTGGTGTGCAGAACACCCTTGGGCTTACCGGTCGAACCGGAAGTGTAGAGGAGGAAAAGGGGGTCTTCGGAGTTGACACGCTCGGGCGGGAAGTAGGCGGGCCACTTCTCGACTTCCTCGTGCCACCACCAATCACGGCCCTTGGTCATGGGCACATCGGCGCCGGTGCGCTTGTAGACCAGAACATGGGAGACATCGGGGCACTGCTTCAGGGCATCGTCGACAATCTTCTTGGTGCCAATCAACTTGCCGCCACGCTTGCCCTCGTCGGTGGTGATAACGACCTTTGAGTTTCCGTCGATCACACGGTCGCGCAGGGAGTCGGCAGAGAAACCGGCGAAAACGACGGAGTGAACGGCACCAATACGGACGCAGGCGAGAAGGGCGATGATGGCTTCGGGGATCATGGGCAGGTAGATGGCGACCGTGTCACCCTTGCGCACACCCATCTGCTTCAGGACCCAGGCGGTACGGGAGACCTCGCGCAGAAGCTCGCCGTAGGTGACATTGCGGCCATCGCCAGGCTCGTCGGCCTCGTAGATGATGGCGACCCGGTCGGGGTCCTTGAAGGCGTGACGGTCGACGCAGTTGTAACTAGCGTTCAGCTGGCCCTCGGCGAACCAGGCGCTGTCGCCGCCGTCGAGAGTACCGGAGTAGACGGTCTGGAAGTCGCTGAACCAAGTGAGAAGCTCGCGAGCCTTTGTACCCCAGAAGGCCTTCGGGTCGGTGATGGATTCCTTGTACAGTTTCTGATATTCCTCGAGACCTGCGCGAAGGAGGGGCAGAGAGAGCTCCGGTCAGCCAATGACGAGATGCGGAATTGGGGTAAAGAGGGGAATGACTTACTGCTCAGGTGGGGCTTGCTGGGGTGCTCTGCGGGAAGGCACAGGAAAGTCAGCAAAAGCGTCCAATCAGACGAGGTCAAAAGCTCCCAAGTACTGAGTGCCCCTCCATTCTCTTCCTTCCCCTTGCGCACAGTCTCCAGTGCCCCTCACGCGACTTTTGGCCGCCAACAGGTCATTTAATGGCACTACGGTGGATGGGCCAGGCCTTGGGCCAGCAACACGGCGGCGCACTTACTGTCAAGCATCTTTTGGGGAGGATCTGTTGGGGAAACATTAGCCATGGCGAACTCTCAACGAAAGAAAAGGAGTTAGGAAGCGTCAGGCAGAGCTTTGCTTTGCTTTGCTTTGTTTTGTTTTGTTTTTGCGCCTGCAAGCAAGTAGGTGGTACAGGGTGCCAGAGCTTAGGTAGAGCTACTGCTACTGCCGCTGCCGGAATGGAGAAAACGAAATTGGGGAATGTTCGGGCTTACGGAAGGTGTCAACGAGGTGGGCCTCAGCGACCACAGGGGCCTTTTGTTTCTCTGTTGATGCGGCCATGGTGGCAGGGTTATGTGTGCGTTACGAAGGAGGCGGGGTACTTTGTGCAGGTTTACGGTCTTGGTGGTTTGGTGGTGGTGGTGGTGGTGGTGGTGGTGGTGGCGTTGGTGAGGCAGGTCGGGAGACGCTGGAGCTGCTGAGACGGAGAATCGTTCGACGTGGTGTGTCTTTTCGACTTCGCCGGCAGAGAAGCGGCCGCTTCTCGTGCAGCTGTGGCAGATTTCGCGGGCTCGAGGTATGGAAACTGGCGCGACTCTCCACACACAACGGTCTGGGGTTCTCGATAGCGAGGTTTCCAAGTCGCGTGGTTCCTGGCCTGATGTTCACTGCGAAGGCGGGTAGCAAGCGCAGCAGTAGGTTTGGTTGTTTCAATGGAGCGCAACTCGACCAGAGTTGATGTTGGACGAGAGATATAGTGTTCGTGACTTTTTATAGAGAGGAAGGACTAAGAGAGAAGAAGAAGAGGAAGAAGAGGTGCGGATGGCAAACGGAGAAAGAAGTAGTAATTAAGAAGATCGACTCCCCAGGTGGCCGAACCGCGAATTGGTCGGGGGACGGGATTGCTTTTAATGGGCGAATGGGGACTTGACTTGGACGCCGCCGACTGAGAGGTGGACTCGAGCCGGAGACGCTGCGCTCGGTACGGCGCACCGGTTGAGCTGCTGGGCGATGAGGTGCTGACTGACTTTCATCCACCACGTTGGTACTTCAGTACACCTTACCCAGCCAACCTGGAAATGGGAACCATGGCAGAAACGGAGCTGGGCGCTAGGAGCTGAGACCGAGATCGCTACATACCAACCCAAGCTATCTCCATTGAATTCCCCATTCTCCGTTTACCATACGCCACCCTATGACAGAACACTAGCTAACTGAAGAGGTGACTTTGCACAAAAGGCACCTCATCCACTGTCATTCGGCCTCGATTTGGTCAAACCCCACCATCAACCAGCCTGGCCCCTAGGTAATCTGAGGGCATTCGAAGCTCCATCCACCAGACTGCCTCTGCGCAACCGAGACGCCCAGGCAGGGAGCTCCATTCGAGGTACGGGACCACGGTACATTGTAGCCCGATGATGTTG
Organism: Colletotrichum ledebouriae; assembly: GCA_036785755.1. Taxonomy (NCBI): domain Eukaryota; kingdom Fungi; phylum Ascomycota; class Sordariomycetes; order Glomerellales; family Glomerellaceae; genus Colletotrichum; species Colletotrichum ledebouriae. Next base: position 27,176 of record JAVHLU010000389.1, read on the forward strand.
TGGAGAAAAGGGACGAGGCACGCGGAAAGGTGACCTCCATCTGCCCTTCCGCCGACGCCTACTGGAGAATGCCTAACCACGGCTCCGCAATCCCACTCGCATCTCATGGTATTAAGACCGCTGTACAGATACCGTTACCGCTTGGCCGGGGTCGGTGCAGTCTGAAGTTTTCCTTTGCCCCGAACGACTGCGAACCCTCCATTTCCCTGCGAAGTGCAAACCCCGGATACAGGAAGGCAACAACGCTACTCTGCAGTAGCGTGCCTTTGCAGCGTCAGGTCACCCAAGCTACGCCTGCCGTCCGCGCCTGGATGCTCCTGGTCTGGCCGGTTGGTCCTGATCTGGGGGCGGGGTGCGTGCGGAACATGACATTCAGGGATCAATATAACTGGACCTCCAGGAGCTCAGCTCGTGTTGACCTTGCATCGGGAAACTTCTGTTGGGCTCACAACCCTTGATTAGCCTTGTCAGCTAGACAGTCGTCTGAAAGCCATGATTTTGCCATGATCTGTGGTGTGCAGTGGTGCATGTCCCGTCAACTGACGAAACAGAACGCTGGCCAATTCGAATAACGAGCCAGCTCGTGATCGATCGTTGCCTGCTCTCGGGGTGACGGTGACGACGTCTAAGAGCACATTTATCGATTCGTGTGGGTGTGTCGAGACCTTGGTACATGGCGTCTTACACCATTGGCGCCGGGGACCTACCTCAAACGGGGGCATCGCATGCCAATCCCTTTGCTGCAGGCCTGATATTCGTAATCCAGGCCAACCGTGACCGCTCAAACACCACTTCTTTAATATACATTCCTTGTTGCCAGCAAATGACCGAGCACGGGCAAAGGGGTAGCAGCAGTAGAGGTGGAGCTCAGGACTTCGTGACAGTGTTCCAATGCTCTGGTTGACACCTTGCGCCTCGTCTGTTGCCTTCTCCCAATGTGGTCTATACTGCCCCGTCTTGAAGTTCGAACTGAAATCACCGCAAAGACGCCAGTGACACATCATCTCAATCGAATAAGTGGCCCTGTCGTCAGATATGCCCCAACGTGAACTGATTGCTCCGGATCAGATTGAAGACGAGCGAAGACTCGAACATGTGGCACTGCGGCCTAGTCAAAAGTGTCGACGCCAGGTAGGACGAGCACTTCTTTCTGGATTGTGTCGTCAAGCTCCTTTTGCCCCTCATCCGAACAGAGAGTTCCCCGCAATCTCCCCCTCAGTAACGTCAAGGTTGTGCGCCTCCAAGTCGTCTAGGCTGACCGAATAGCGCCGCATTCAAAGACGACGTGCGGCTCCTGGCCAGTAAATTGCAAAAATGCCCAGGCCGACGCATGCTGATCGCGACGAGCTACGTACGACTGCCGCGGCGCTACAACCTCCGTGATTGGCTTGGAACCCAATAATGACACCGAAAGGATTTCGATTTCTGTCTTGGCATCCCGCATATCTTAAAGTTCGATTTTACCTAGTTGAGGTTGTGGTTATCACAACGGACAGGTTTCATTCTCTTGTCAAGTCGACAGTATCAGTAGAACAGTCATCGAGCAGAAGAAACATGGTCGTCCAGGGTCCGACGCAGAGGTCGGCCAGAATCCCCGCCGTTAACCATGGCAGTTTCGGGGTCTCGCGTTGTGTCGGGATTCAACAAGTCTCACAGATTCTGGGGTCGACATCCACTCCTGCAATCGCAATTTGTAAACGCTCTCCTCCCTGCAGAGTGTGGGTATCTCGCGCCGCTTGTCATCGGTACGCGAGAGAAAAGTGTCACCGAACCCACAGTGATGACTGAGTGAGTGATAATCCGACATGCAGCGTGCGGTCTCCCATCTTGCGGCCTCTCCGACGTCGGCCGTGGTCCACCAAATAACCTACAATGCGACATTCCGAGTCCACTAGGGTCCGAATGTGAAAATGCACCACCGGATTAGGTATAGCCACTGTCGCTCTCCTCAGGCGCCTTTTCGTCGTTATCGCAGGATATCCGTAGACGGTGTTGGTGTGTGATATAATGTCGAGCTAGAGGTGAGAGCGGACGGAGCCATCCTTGCTTGCCCATGCGATGCGGAGACGGGCTCATGGCAGCGGGATGTGTGTGGTTGGAGGGGTCGAACGGAAGTTCCCCCTCCCACCTCGCGCAGGAGGAAGGAAGAAAGATAGTTGTCGTGGGTGGTGGATTCATCTCACCTCGGGTATTGATGCAAGGCGCTGCCCGTTGTTTCTTCCCACCATGTTCTTTTGGACTTGCAATGGGAAGCCACTCCCTTACACGCGGGGGGCGCCTACCTACTGCTGTATTTCTCCCAAAACGGAGAAAGTCCTGATCCAAAATCGATACGTATTTTCCGGGTTCTCACAACCGATTCGACAGGAAACCCGCGGTTAACCACACGTTCCCCGTTCTTCCCCTCCAACCTAACAAACCTTCCTCCATCTATGGAGCCCCAGACAGACTTCCCGCATTTTTCCCCATGGGTGCCCGCTGCCCAGACTCGCCAACTTGGGGCCGCCGCCGCCCGTGCCTCAGTTACGCTGTGGTGCGGTGTTTTAGGCCTGCGCCAGCTGGCTGCTGCCATTCCAGAAGGCTGGGTTCCTTGATCCAGGTCAGTCCACATGCCGCCATCTCATAGGATGGACGAAGGGAAGTTGGACTTGGCACAGCCGACATCCGCGGGGTGGCTGAAATATAGACAAAACTTCAATCTTGAGTCTTGAACTATTGTGGAAAGCTCAGACGAAATATGAAGTATGTGGGGATCCTAAACCCGCCCGGACAGTCATAGGGAAATATCACCGTCGTTTCCGAACAGCGCTGCCGATGGAGCCAAACCCCCGTCCATCCGTTGGCGGTACCATCGATATGTGGAAATCGCGATTTGTTGGGGGCTTTGTGTTGTGATGACTGATTAGTCTGGACGGGACAGCCGTACTAGCCGCTGCGCCGCTTTCGCATTGAATACCCAACTTCAAGGGTCTGGACCACTTTCAGGCTTCACCCGCGCCATTCATTAATTGACCAGGACGCCCCTTTCCCGGTGGAACTCTATGGTTTATTATACATAAACTTGGCCAGGTTAATCCTAAAACTAATGACATGCAGAGCCTCTACCTTTATTTCAAAGAAGCTGACCGCCACATTGAACCACGAAGACAGAACAAACCAATGAGTTCAGATCAGCAAGCACCTCCATTATCTACAATACATTCCAAACTTTAGACAGACGACTAGAAGATCTTGGCAACCCGTCTTTCTGTTCGCGAAGCCTCGAAGTTAGCCATCAAGCAAGGCCCGTATGGGGTTGTTATTTTAGAGTGATGCTAATCTTGAACACTGTGTTGACTGAGTTCCATCCCAAGGACATCAAAAACCTAGAGGAGAATCGGAATCAAAAGTCTGAAATGGCTCCAAGCGTTACTCGAATTTAATATAGAGAGAAGGATTGCTTTGGTGGCCGCTTCCCACCACCAAGACTCAACCTGAAAGCTGACGGGGAAGAAGAAAAATGTGTGAGTATCTACCATGTCGTCCCGTCCAGCCCCAACTGGGTGGCGGACTCGACAGGGCTGAACCCGTTATGCCCAGAGAAATCTGGTGACACAAAGCTGGTGAGACCCCTATCCGACTCAATTCTTTGCCCTTCGTTCACTAGGACGGAGTAGCGGTGGAGATCATGTCGCACGTAGAAATTTGACAGAGATATTTCGAGCCGAGTATTGCACACGATGTCGTCTATTACCATTCCGAACGGAGAATCCCGCACGATATAAGCGGTGCCTTCCTCCCAAGCGTGAAGGAGCCGCTCCCAGTGAGATGGGAAAGATTCTTCCAATAACTTTGAGGCGGCACGCGACGAGACCGTCTGCTGTATCTTGCAGCGTACCTCTTACTGGGTGACAATTGCTGGCGAAGGGAACTTCTTGGGGTCCACGGAGGAGCGGCACTCGTTGCTGTGAACCCCCTTTCAGATCGTCGTGCTCTCTTCACTCCTTTCAGGGGTTGCGTCGGGAGAATTTCAGAACACAACATCGTCATTAGCAGTAGCGTTGGCTTGTCAGGCTCAGTTGCTTAAGTCCATGAAGGCAGGGCGACTTTTGATAGTGTTGGGGATCTATCGTATTTCAGCAAGCTCATGTTGCGGTACAGCTCTTGCTGCTGGCTCCAATCAAATTGACATAATCATCTAACTTAACATGTGGACGGTTAGATGTCTCCATGTAAACACATGTGAATACTTTAAGCCATCTTTAACTTTACCTCCCCAAGATCCATCGCTTTTTACTCTATCATCATTTACTTGCGGCCTGCTGTTGCTCGTAATACAGCTCTTCCGCCGTTGTTATACATTGCATATTCGCGCCGAGCTTGTTCATTGTCTCCATCCACTCGTCGTACCTGAACTTCAGTTAGCAAATGCCACTTCCAAGTCAAAAAAGTAACTTACTCATCCGAATCGAAGACGATACCGCCACCTATCGCCAAGGTCAGTGTTATACATTTCCCACCATCACCATCATCGAGTACAAACTCACCAGCTTGCAAATACGCCACCCCATCCTTAACAAGCATCGTGCGCAGCGCGATACACGTATCCATAGCGCCCTCGACCTCCTCACCCTTCTCATTGACGCCGCCGTAGCCAAAGTACCCCACCGCACCGGCGTACACGCCTCTCTTCTCCTGCTCCAGCTCAGCAATGAGCTCCATCGCCTTGACCTTTGGCGCGCCCGACACCGTGCCCGCAGGGAAGATGCTGCGGAAAGCGTCAAACCTCGTCTGATCCGGCCTCAACACGCCGGATACCTGCGAAACCAGATGCTGGACGTGGCTGTACTTCTCCACTACCATGAGATGGTCCACGCGCACTGTGTACGGGTCTCCCACACGGTTGACGTCGTTGCGCGCCAGGTCCACCAACATGACGTGCTCCGCGCGGTCCTTGAGGGAGCTGCGCAGCTCGTCCGCCAGCCTCTCGTCCTCCTCCGGCGTCTTGCCCCTCTTCACCGTGCCCGCGATCGGATGCGTGATGACTCTTCCCCCCTCCGACTTGACGAGCAGCTCCGGCGATGCGCCGACAATCTGGAAATCCTTGCAGTTCACAAAAAAGAGGTACGGCGACGGGTTGACCGTCCTCAGGTGGCGGTAGATGTTGAAGGGGTGCAGGCTCGTCGGGCGAGCGAACCGTTGCGAGGGGACCGCCTGGATGATGTCGCCCTTAACGATGTGCTTCTTGAGTGCCGTGACGTGCGCCTCGTATCCCTTCTGTCCGACGTTCGAAGTATACTCCTGGTTGAGCTTGATGGGCTGTTGCTCGGGTAGGGGAACCTCGGGGGCATTCAGCACCGCAATGAGCTCGTCGATCGTTTGTGTCGCCTTCTGGTACTCGCTCTCCAACTGCGCCAGGTTTTCCGGGACGTGAAGATATGTAATGACCTTGATCACGCCATAGAAACGGTCGAATGCCACGATAGTGTCGAAAAGCATGAACAGACTCTCCGGAATCTTCAGCACGTCCTTCATCGGCCGCGCTGTCTTGGGCTCGAAGTATCGCACGCAGTCATATCCCACGTATCCGACAGCACCACCGGCCATGGGCGGGAGCTGCAGACCCGGCACATGCGCGACAACGTGCTGAGCCAGTTCGGTTTCGAGTGCCGGTAGAGGATCGCACTCCGGGCCATGGCCGGGCCCCGTGGCGAGGACCTTTCTCGGGCCGGCGCCGACGAAGCTGTAGCGGCCGACGCGCTCCGTGGCGGCGCTTTCGAAGAGGAAGGAGTAGTCGGAGTCTTTGTGGGCGGCAGAGACCTTCAGGTAGGCTGCGGAGGGTGTGATCAAGTCGGAGGTGATCTGGCGGTAGACGGGGACGAGGGTAGGCTTCTTGTTGCCGGCGGGGGCGGACAGGACGGACCTGACCGTCTCGAGGGACGGGACGACTGCGCGCTAAGCGCTGTGGTCAGTTACACGGCCACGCGACGGGGTCAATTGAGAAGGTCCGACTACTTACAGGTCCCGACATCGTGTTCCGGTCCGCTATGCAGGCTGTTTATGATCTGGTCAGCCGGTGGTTTGGTGTTTGTATCTGAGTCACTGCAATTGATAGACTGAGCTTCCCGGACACCGACTAAATTATTTGGACTGGGCCAGCGGACTTGGAGGGGTGCAGGGACCGATAAGCGGAAGGTCACTGCGGGAGCGTTTCGATAAGGCGAGACGAGCGCCCGTTGTGGCAACCCCGCGCTAGGTTATCGGCGGGCGGCGACTCAGAGAACAAAGCTCCGCCGTGCCCCCCCCCCCCCCCCCCCACTGCGTGTCTTGGTCGTCGATGTCATATTCTACCAAGATTCTAGAACATTAGACGACAACCTAAGTAGTCCGAGGTATCAAATTCTCGACGTCACGCAGCTGGTCTGATAGCTCGTGACGTACCTCGCTACGACAACTGGCGATTCCATCAGTCCACCACAGATAAACGGATATTGGCATGACGATGCACCTCTCTGCTAGAAGATAGGGAAGCACCAACTGATGTCGTCGATCTGGCTCGATGTCCTAAATCTGATTTCTCACGGCCCAGAGAAGCCGGCTTCTTGGATCCCGGGACGAAGACAGGGCCCAGAGCTCAAGGATGCTGCCTCATTTCATGGAACCAGGCTTGCGCGGCATTGCGTGGGTTGGTATATCATCTCTCGCTTGCAATTGCTGAAGCCTCAGATAATCAACCGTCTATCATGTCCTCTTCCTCCATCCCGTGTTCTACATTCACAGACTCATTGTTCCTCGTCCAAACGAGCGCTACCCAAAGAGACCTTCTCGGTCGAAAATCCAGCACATTGTCCAACCTGTTCATGTCGCCAAGGCGTTGGACGCAATGCTTACGGAAACAAAATCTACAATCTTTAAGCTCTGCCTAAAACGAGCAGTGGTTGCTTCGTCGGTTGCATCCAGGTCCAGGTCGTTCGAGCCGTTCTGTCTGAAGATCAGGATAACACGGAATGCCATAAGTCATATTCGGAAGCTGCGCATCCTGTGTCTCTCGATAGACGCCCTTTGCATCATTCAAGACGACAGCAGATTGGGAAGAGCACGCCTCGCAGAAGGCCTCCGTCTATGACAACGCCTACATCACAATCTGCGCGGAACATTCTTCCGGAGTACACACCAGTCTTTCTGTGAACCCAAGACACTTGATCGTCTCCTCGGCCGCTTGTACGGTGCTTCACTCTTTATCCGTCTGGGACCTCATCGATAGATGCCAGCCACATTTTATCCACTGAAGCATCGTGGGTGGGCTTTTCAGGAATTCCTGCTCTCATGTTGATCCCGGCGCTTTGGTCCAGAGGAGATATCCTGGTCCTGCCATGAAAAACAGCTTAAATGCGAAGGCGGATAATTTCAGCCTAATCTAATACCGTCGCTGGAGCTCCATTACGAGGGTCAAGAGCCAGTCGAGACCTGGCACTGCGTAGTCCACGATTATTCTAGGCGGGAGTTGACCTACGACTTCGACAGATTGCCCGTGATATTGAGTTATTGCGAAAAGATCTCTGGCTTTTCTGGTGGCGATGATGAGTATCTTGCAGGACTCTGGTGAAAGGTCTTACTCTGGTGAAAGGTCTTCTCGCGGATCTCAGCTGGATTTATTTTGTCCAGTTCTGCAATCAGCGAGGGTACGGCGACGATTTTATAGTGTTTTGCGCACCGACATGGTTCTGGGCTTATGTCGTACAAAGCCAACGGCCATGTTGGACGTGGGTCTTGGGATTGAAGATCTTGGCATGCGATTCGCATCGCTCCTTCTGCGAAGCCCATGATGCGAAATGCACGTTGAAGGTTTTGGATCACACCGGTAAGGTGTCTGACGGACTTATAGACATTTCTGGTTCGGTAGTGCGTGCAACCGTAAATTATGATGAGAGGACGAGTAATCACCAAATCAAAGTAGTGGATATCAAGGATGGGCCACTTGCCACCGGTCGCTGGAGTGATAGGCAACATATTCAGTACTTGCTGCTAGGTAAAAGTTTTGAGACACGCCGTCGTCATCTAGGCCTCCTGGCATTGAGACGCTACGATCAATGGACTGAGGCGAATAGAGCCTATACGCGACTAAGCTTCACGTTGCTGAGATGAAGCTAGGTGCATTCCTTCCAAGGGAATAAGAAGGATTGCATTAGTTTAGTGGACGACGTGTTGGGTATCAAATCTCTTTCTGCAAAGCTCTTAGAGGTCCTGTTTACGCACATCTGCCTCGCTCGGTCTGTTCGGGGCTGTTATATCAGCGGGTTCAGCTCTCAACAGCCAAAGCCTTGACACCAACAAGCCTTGCACCCTTTCCCCTGCCCTCGGTGGCGACGACCCAATACTCCGTCCTGACGCCGCCCTTATGCACACTGTAAACCCTCACATCGTTACCCTTGCCCGCTTTGCGCACCGCCTCAATGATGTCCTTGTAGTCGCCGTTTGAGTCCCAGTCAACGGGGTCCTGCAGCTCGACATCCGCGTTCTCGGGGCTGGGGTGCTGTATCAACTGCGCAAACTCGACTGCAGTCACAACAAAGTCAGCAAGCTGATTCCAACCGGAGACAATCCCAAGAACGTGAGAAGGGGAAAAAAAAAACACAAACCTTCGTTGGGCAAGCCTTTGCCGCCCTCGTCCCAAGCAAGCGCCACGCCCACAAACGGCTCGTCCGCGTCCGAGATGTACACCTTGTCCTGCTTCAACACCTCTTGGATCGCCTTGGGCAACTCCGCGCCCTCGTCCTGCGCCTTGAACTCGTTGTTGCTCTTGCCCGCCGGCTTGGCGTAGCCCTCGTTGGGGTCCTGGTTCGCCTTGTCCAGGAAGGCGGCGTAGTCTGCGTCTGACATTTTGAGAGGTGTGGTGGTCGTGGAGAAGTTGGCTAATGTCGTTCGTGCAAGGTACGGAGCCCTGACGGTGTGTTTTGTCGCAATGGTTCGGGGGATCCTGCGAAATACTCTTGCGTAGAGATTTCTGTTAATTGTTGAGGGGATTTTTGCAATCATTCGTCTTAGATGGAAACAGGGGTTACGGAGGGGAATAGTGAGGCGGGAGGGGCTATGGTCGCAAGATTGGACAGACAAGGTAGATCTCGGAATTACGCAGCGGTCGCGCCTCTTGTCGCTGCTTGGTCGGAACCATTACCCCACCACAAAGTCGCATTGGAGAACACCGGAGCACCGCGATATAGAGGTCCCTCAAATCGAGTGCAGCCGCATATAATGATAAAACCGAGCACAAACAAACCATTCCAAATGCTCTCAGAATCTGTATGTCGTTGTTTGAGTTGACTTCAATCTAATTTGTATCGATTCTAAGCTTGTGTTCAAGTGTTCCACGTTCATTCGAAACAATACAACTACAGTTAAATGAGATCAACTCACGAGAATTGAAGGCAGCATGTCACAACGGCAATCACAACAACCGGACTCAAAACCAACATTTAGATGGTCATGTACTTATCATTGGTTTGATTTTTTGATTCCTCGGCACTCATTTTAACCTCAAAGGTGTCCCAAACCATCCGAATAGTAATACGTGAAGAACCCTCGACACCGATGCCATGACCATGATAAAAGGAAATTCAGAACCCCATTTAAGCGGTAGCAAGGTCCTTCTTGAGGGTACCCTGGTACTGCTTCTTCTCCGCAGGCGTCTGGAAAGCGCCGTGTCCGAACTCGGACGAGGTGTCGATCCACTTGAGGCTGATCTTCTCAAGGGCCTTGCGGGAGGTGTGAGTCCACATAGACTTCCTTAGGGTTGTAATCCTCTTCTTGGTACCAGGGATGGATCCCTTAACCATGACGTAATCATTGTTGACCTCACCATAGCGGACGAAGCCTCCGAGACTATAGATAGATTAGCAATGGGCGTTGGTCAACTTCAGGCCGGGAAAAACCTACGGGGTGATCTTCTTCTTGGTGACGTCAAGCTCAGTGGCAGCATTGTCCTCGGCGTCGCCCTTGCCAATGCGGTAGATCTTGTGGTTGACAGAGGTACGGTGGTGGTAACCCATCTGACCAGCACGGGCAACAGTCCACTGGACGTGGGAAGGATGCCAAGCACCGATACAGGCGACCTTACGCAGACCCTTGTGGGTCTTGCGAGGAAGCTTCTTGGTTCCCCAACGGGAAGTGACACCGTTGAAGCCGTGACCCTTGGTGACAGCAATGATGTCGATGACCTCGTCCTGCTCGAAAATGGTGTCGATGGAGACGGGCTTCTCGAAGAGACCGTAGCCGAAGTCGACCTTCTCGGGGACGGAACCACCGTTGACCTGGATCTCCATGAGGTGGGCCTTCTTCTGCTTAAGGGGAGTCTTGCGGGGCTGGGTGTGGGCGAGAACGCGAACGACGGTGCAGTACTTCTTGATGCGCTCGAGCTCGCGGGTGATGGAGGCGCCGTTGTTCTCAGAGTGCTGCTTGGCGTACTTGGTGAAGGCCTTCTTCTTGGACTTGTACCAGTTCTTGTAGAAGCGGCGGCGGATCTCGTCGCTCAAGTGCTCGGCCCAGACGGTGGTGAGAGAGCGCAGACCGCGGGGAGTCTCGATGTAGCCCACAAGACCAACAACGATCATCTGTCAAGATGTTAGCCATAGGCACAAAGCCAAGCGGGCTGCGTTGGTAGTACAGGGGGGGTATCAATAATGGAGACGGCCTCGACGACCTCCTTCTTGTTGGCCTTGGCACCGGGACGGTCGAGGTCGCGAACAATCGTGGTCATGCCGGCCTTGAAGCCCATTGCGGCGGTGAGGCCGACGGGGGCCTTGGGGTCATCCTTGGGGAAGCTGTCAAGTCAAAACTGTTAGCCCTGTGATCTTCGATTGCCGCCGAGATTTCTTGGGAAACCAGCCAGCGGGACGCAACAAATCGACACCAGGGGGAAATGGGAAAACCTGCCTCTTGACGCGGCCGCGGTGGGAAGCAGCGCGCTTACGCGGGAGGTAAGCCAGCGAACCGTGGCGAGGAGCCTCGTACTCTGGTGATGGTTAGCATTGGTGTTGTTGCGAAAGTGGTCGGGAAAGTGCGACATCGGGAAAAAACGAGAAGCAGGAAAAAGGAATTGGGGAGACCGACTTCTGTGCGACATGACTGCTGCTGTCCCCTTGGTGGTGCTGGTACCGTTAGTAGTTGAGGGTGCGAGAAATGCGAATTTCGAAGATCACGGCCGTGAGAGCGACGGAGTTGTGCACCAAGATTTTTTTCACCCAGTGGACTTTCCAAAGTAGGGCTAGTGCACGTGATCCTCGCGCACCTGCCGCGTAAATAAAAAAGTTTTAGCAGCCACTGGGGGAACGCAACAGCACCTCCCTAAGCGACGTTCCTGGGGATCTCATTACGTAAGATACCTCAAGTCAGTCTGGACGTCTCCATCCGAACGAGAACCGCTGTTCCATTTACCAACAACCCTGGCAAGCGGGCCATGAAAGAGGCTGCGCACTCTGAGCCAGATACTACCTCCAAGGCTTGTGATAGCCAATATAAGCTTAAGGGGACGGGTTAAGTCTCTCCATCAGGGATTTTGGCATCCCAATGGAGGTGCGCTGGTGATTCTGTCGCTCAATTTAGGTCGCCGAAGCCTCGATCTCGTACGTCCCATCAAATGTGGTTTTCACACGAATATGAAACATTCATGGTTCAGCATAGGTGTATAAAAAAAAACTAAGACTAGATTCTTTTCATAAGCTACCTAATTGCCTAGCCGCGCCAGAGTGTCCATCAAGGAAATGAGATTCGCGAGATTGCGACAAGTTTGAGGAACGAAATGGTATACACTTGGAAAGAGAGCACAATGTACGCAGACAACGAAAACAATGGTCAAACTGCCATTTATCCATTAAGTAGATTCAACCTTAGGGGTAGGCCCCATCATGCCGTTGATGCTTGCGCTTGTCGGTGTCTTAGTCTCCCCTGATGTAGGGGCCGGGCCGGATCCATTCGTCGCGGCAACCGCAGCTTTCTTCTCATCCTCACCACTGTCATCGTAGTCCTCGTCAACGTCCATCTTGCGCGCAGCACGCTCGGGCTCACTGGGCTGAGGAGGACGAGGGGCAGGAGTGTGCTCAATGGGTGCCCTCTCCTCAGCGGGATACTCCTTGACACCGGGTGCGGGTCCGGAAGCGGGTCCGGAAGCAGGTCCGGGAGGGCCGTTCTGGGCGCCGTCGTGAAGAATGTTCTGCATAGGCGCCGCGGCGGATTGCATGGGCGGGAGGTGATTCGGAGGCATAGGGTGGCTAGGCTGGTGGTGCGCCGCCTCCGACGGGTGGTAACCCTCGTTCGCATGGCGCTGCTCCTCGTTCCTCCGGATGTCTTCCGCCCTTCTTTGGTCGTCCGCCCGACGCTGATCTTCAGCGCGACGTTGATCCTCAAAGCGGCGAGCCTCCGACGAGTTACGTCGGTACGGCTCCCGGGAGCCCGGAGGAGTAGACGGACGTCTTGGGCGCACATCGTCCAGTCTGGCGCGGTTCTCATCATTGGCAGGTCGCTTGTGTGAAGATTCCTCTTCCCACTCACGCATGCGCTTAGGTCCCACAGAGGGAGTGCGATCATGCTCGCTGCGCGCGGCAGACTCGGCCGCGATAGATCCCGGAGGAGGTGGAGGCGGCGCACCGCCCTCCATGGGACCGGGTGTGGGGCCGTCAGGATGGTGACCATAGGGAGGAGGCGGGGGAGGTTGGTGTTGAGGATACGCTGACTTGGGTGACGGCATGCGGTTGTCGTGCATAGGCCTCTCACCGGGACGGGGGCTATTGGTTCCGCGGAACTGAGGCGGCTGTCCCGGTGGACCACCGTTAGGGGGCCCGGTCTGCATAGGAGGCATTTGAGCCGATGAGGGCTGAGAATAGTTGGGGTTAGGGATGCGCGGCGCTGATGTGGGGGGAGCTTGGTGTGATTGCTGAGACGGTTGAGGCGGTCCCGATTGGTAGTGGCCCGGAGGAGGGGGTGTCGGGCCGCGGCGAACCGACTCCGGGTAAGGCGGGCGACCGCCGTGTTGCTGCTGTTGCTGTTGCTCTTGTCTCGGGCTAGGTTGGCGCGGCATGGGAGGAGCAGGGCCACGGAAGGGCTCACCGCGCTGCTCGTAGGGGTTGGGCGGCTGCGGGGGTGGGTTGATATCCGCAAGCCTGCCCCAGCCGTTGGGTCCAGGTCCGTTAGGACCAGGAGGCGGAGGAGGCTGTTGTCCCTGCTGTTGGCCCTGACTGGGAGCCGAACTTCCCCATTGGGGAGCGGGAGGGCCGACCTGATAGGCTTGAGGGTGCACGTCGGCAGGCTGAGGAGCACTAGGCGGCTGACCGCCGTTGGCACCGCCGTTTCTGAGCAATTGCAACCGCGCCTTAATGTGAGGGTTCTGAGGATCCAGCTCTGCCGCGCGCTGGTACGCATCGAGGGCATCGCTGATCTGGTTGTTACAAGATTCGTAAAGAGTACCCAGGTCGTACCATACTTCAGAGATGAAGGGGTTCAAACGAATGGCGCGGGAGTAGGCGTCGAGAGCATCGCGGTATTGGTTGATCTGGTAGTAAAGAACTCCGATGGAGCACCAGAACGTGGGGTTGCGTCCGTCACGGTAGACGGCCTGCTGGTAGGCCTCGTACGCCTTGGGGTACTTCTGCTGAGACATGTAGCAGCGGCCGAGCAGGTACCAACTTTGGGCATCGCCCTGGTCGGCGGCAACAGACTTCTCCAGGAACTCAATGGCGCGCTCTTGGCTCTGGAAGCTGCTGCTCTGCTGGTGGTGAAGCCATCCAAGTTGTTGCAGGACCTTAGCATGACTGGGATCACGCTCCAAAACCCGCTGATAGGCAGCCTTGGCGCTGTCGTACTATGACCAAGTCAGTCGCAGGATGTCAAGGGCTTAGAAGAAATGTAACTTACGTCTTTCTGTTGCTCGTGAACGTGACCGATCTGGAACCAGATGTCCTCTTCTGTCAGAGGAGGGGGTGGAGAGTTGACAATGTACTTGAAGCACTCCAGACTTTGGTTAAACTTTTGCTGCTGCTTGTATATGATACCGAGACGGAAGTAAATTTCGTTGGCCTTCTCGAAGTCCGGCTGCATTTGCATCACCTGGGAAAAGGCTTCTTCGGCATGCTCCAAGCTTCCATACCTGTCGTACAGAATGCCGATGCCATACCAAAGCTTTGGCTCCTGCTTTAGATGTTAGTAGGCTTCGGTCAAAAATCAGTCTATCGCTACACACCCTAGGGCTTCTCAAGTTGACGAGAGCAGATTGATAGGCAGCATAGGCTTGCTGCAAGTCGTCCATCATCAAGTAGCAGTGACCTTTGAATTATCAGGTCAGTATATAACGACCGAGAAATTTAATGCTGAGTACGCTACTTACCGAGGCTACCCCAGGCCTCGCCATTTGTGTTGTCAATCTTGAGAATCGCTTGCAGGTAATCGACAGCCTTGTTGAACTCCTCGCGTGTACGCAAGATCAGGCTGATGGCGTTCATGGCCGCCACGGACTGAGGGTTTGCTTGCAAGGCACGGTCGTAAGCCTTCATGGCCTCGTCGAGGTTTCCGAGAAGCTCAGCGAAGCTGCCTGTAGTCAATTGTCAGCGTCAGTCATGCGCGTTATCGGGCGCAAAGTGCCTACCAATTTGCATCCAAACAGCCTCGTTCATGAGAAGGATTTGGCGCGACGGCGCATTGTTTTGACTATACTGCATTCCCGGCGGAGGAGGAGGCCCCGGAGGACCATGCTGCTGCTGCTGCATGGCCATCGTTGGCGAAGGATGATGGTTGGCCATCGTGTTAAGAGACAAGAAAATACTTCAAGTGCGCGGCCGGCTGCAGGTCTATCTTGGTGGGTGATTGGAAAGTCTAGTGATCGCGCAGAAGGTGACAATGTTGGTACCGGGCCCGGCTGGTGGTTACAGATAATCAGGTAGTTAAATTCGAAATCAAAACCAGGAGCAACCGCTGCAAAAAAATCCTTTCGGCCGCTGCGGTTGAGTTGCAGAGTCGGGCGGGAAAGGGGGTTGTCGCGACGATTCGACCGGATTGAGGTTCGATGTGACAGCCCGTCAACCGGAGGCTGGGGGGCGAAATAAGAGACGACAAAACGATGAAGTTTGGTCAAATGCAAGCGACAGGACAAGTCGCAACCAAATGCGTTGGGCGAAAAGCCTCCCTCGAAAGCGTAATGATGGGATTGGGAAAGGAAAGGATACGAGACCCGAAGGCGATCGATCAAAGTGCCCCCAGTGCAGCTCTGTGGGAAGTTGGGGATGGGGGAAGAAAACGAGAAGAGGAAGTTGGGAGGCTGCGAGAGGTTCCTGAGGTAGGTCCCATCATTCTGTGCCAAACTCACCTTACCCACGAGTGAACGGGCAGCAAGGAGGGAGTACGTATCGGGACGTACCCTTTGTTCCTTACGTTCCTTCTCCCACTGAGTTGACGCCACGGGGTGGAGTGGACCCTCTCTCTTCCCAAGCGAAACGACACGACGGTCACCCCCCTGCACGGCGTCGAAGGGGGGGGTAGCACTCGCACGCTGCTTTTTTATTCAAGTCGATGCTGGGGGTGCCAGATGTGGGGCAAGGATGGAGAAGGGGAGTTTTTAGCTGCTAGCTGACCTTACCTTATTACCTTACCTGCCCACCACCCATTACCTTCCTGACTAAGACACTTCGCACTACGTACTTTGGCTGAAGCCGATGATGGGCCACGCCTTCGCCCGTCACTCTTCACCCACGCAGCACGCTGCCGCTTCAGGTTTTGCTGCGTACAGCACCGGGGGGTTAGCCCGCCAAAACCACTGCTGCCAGGCCAGGTACGACACAGATAAACAAGTTCATGGAGGCAGCCGGCGAGCTATACCACTGAAAGCAATTCGCCCCCCTTCCCGCCCACGCAGTACAGCTGAATGCTTGACGAGGAGAGACCGACATGGTTGCTGGATCCTCTCGTGCTGGTCCGAAACGGGTACCATATTCGCAGGGCCTAGCCGCTGCGTGCCTTGGCTTGGCTGATGGAGAAGCGCGTCCTCACCTGCGGAAATCTTCGGTAGGCGAGATGGGACGCGAAAGAAGGACTCTGAGAGACGTTGACAGCTAGCGAACCCCTCTGGTGCTTTTTTTCTAATCGATTGTTCGTCTTGACTGTCGAGTCCGGCGTGTCTGCTGCCGCGTTTGGTTCTCCGCTTCTGCTGCCTCTAAAGCATGCATATCTGCGGGTTATCTTCACTTTTGTGAACCTAGTGTCTGTCTGTCGCCAAATGCGTGACTACCTTACCACCAAGCGCCCACGCCGCGGCCCCTCCCATTTCGTGTTGCTGTTGGAAGTGGGCCTTGAAGCTTCTTTTCCTCTTGTCGCAGCTAAGCTGCCCCCAGCAAAGACTTCAGAGAGAATCTCTCGCACTCTGCGAGTCGTGCGTCGCGAATCTGGTGATTGATCCGACAACGTCCGAGGACCAGTAGGAAACTTGCCGCCGTCAGCCGCCAACCATCTATTCTAAGTCGAGACAGCGCATCGCACCATGCTGCGCAGCGTGATGCAGCCTCACCCCAAGGTAAGCTTCACGATCAACGAGTTGCCTTCTGCTCTCTCGCTGTTAGGTGGTTTCCCATTGCAACGTATGCAAGTCACGTCGATTAATTGGTGGCGGCGCACTTCGTGATAGTTTACGGAGACGTAGGGATGTGGTTGGCGGCGCATCAAATAGGGGCACGATGTCGTCGGCTCGCGGAGAGTCGGAGGCAAGGCACACGATGAATGATCTGCATTACGAGTTCCTTGGCTACCAACAGCGCAGATATCCCATCCGCAGCCGGTTTGAAACAAAAGCCAGCCGTGTCGCAACGCATCGGGACGCCGTGCCATCTCCTAGGCTCCGCGGCGGAAGCTCGCCGACGGTATGGGTCCTTACGACCAGAATCTGCCTTCGGCACACCTTGTTTGTACTGGTGAACGGTACTTGCGGTGCGGCATGGTACAAGACGAGTAAAGACAATGAGAAAATCGACGACACCATCGACCAGTGCAGCTAAAGATACCTCAGGCAAAGAGAGGTTGCCACAATCGCCGGAAGCCAAACATGACTAGAGCGTCATGATAGGGCCATACCAGGGGACCGTTGAACCTCACCGAGGAACGGGTCGAGCTGAAGAGTGCGGAGTCCGTAGGCGGTTTCTTATGCATAAAGGTAAAGTAGCCCTTCCTGCTGGTCCTAAGTAGCACCTTCGACTTGCTTTGACGTTAATCCATCGAGGTTTCTTAAAATAAATAGAAGTCGATCAACTCGAGATTGACAAGTTCGTCAGGAATGAAATGAAACAGCCGTCAGGTAGGCAGAATAAAAATACCAAATCAACTCAAGCACTCAGAGCGCCGCACTTGAGCAGGCGCCGCCGCCGCTAAACCGCATTTCGGCAAACTCCACGTGTCACGGAAGCGCTGTTGGGCTATCAGCGTCCAGGACAATATTCACCGAATGGCAAAGTGGTTTGCTTTGGGTTCCTCCTCCGGGGAATGTGTCCCTGAGACGAGGTACCGGCCGTCGTCACCCTAGCAGAATATGCCTCTTAGTTAGGGCGGATATAGGAGTATATAAGCGGGGTTGATTCTCCTAAGTTCTGCTCTAATACTAAGCTAGGCTAAATATGCCTAATATAGACCTTCTATAGTTACCTCCTAAAACGGAATCTCTAACCTATTAGTTCCTACTATATATATATATCTAACTATAAATCTATTACCCCTAATAATATTAATAAGAAAAAGTAGATAAACTAGTTTTAATTACCTAAAGCTATTCTAAATCCTACTTTAAACCTATTACTAATCCCTAATAGAACCTATACTTATTTTAGTTCCCTATCCCCTTATATTATATTAGTATATAATTAGTTAATTAAAAGAGTTTTAATTACTTTAATATAGAGCCTCTACTAGTTACTAACTTATATTTATATAGGGTAGTAAATATAGAAGATAACGAAGTAGTTCTTATAGCTTTAATCTCCTCTAGCTATCTAACTTAGTTTTTATAAGGAGCAATAGCGGGTGCAGGATATAGAGCTAACGCTATTAGCAAAACATTAGCGAATTAGTAATAAATATATATCCCTTTAAGAAAACTCTATAAGCTAGAGACTTAGAAGGTTAAGTAATAGTTTAATATAACTCTATATACTTATATTCTAGTATTCTAGCCTTTCCTAGTTTAGGCCTATAGCTATATTCTTATAACTCTATTACTTCTACCTTAATTTAAAAAACTAATACTAGTTAGAATATCTAAAACGAACTAGTAATAGTATACTAACGAATTAGTAATAGAGTTTAATTATAATAAACTCCAGGCTAGGTATATAGAATATAACTAATAGGGTCTTAGCTAATATAATATAAGTTACTTACTAAGCTCTAAGATATAAAGAATATAGCGCGGATATTATATTAGGGGGATAGATAACCCTAGTAATAATAGGATAGGAGAGATAATCCTAAGGGGGCAAGCCTAGTCCTAGATAGTACTAGAGGAGGTAGACCTACCCTTACTTAGTAAATAAATAGTAAGTAATAGCTAATAGGGTACCCTGCTTAAGACCCCCTAAGAAGCTAATATCTTAGGTATCCTTACCTAAGTAATAGGATTACTATAGAAATAATAAGAGAGTCTTATAGAGTAGATATATCTATAATAGTAGTAATATAAGGAATAAACTACTACCCTACTATAGGAACTTACTAACTACTTAGTAATAAGGTACCTATAGAGAGAATATAAGAAACCCCTTATATATAACTACTATACTATAAGTAAGGACTTTATTATAAACTAGGTTAGTAACTAGATCTAGGTAGTTAAAAATAGATACTAACTATATACTAGTAGTATACTAGAGTAATAGGTCTAATAGGCGCTTATAAAAATAAGCTTATCCCTATAGACTTAGTAGTAATACTATAGGGCTAAGCTAGAAAGAGACCTAGCTTAAGCTAACCTTATAGTATTTATTTACTAATAATATATTAACTTAGAGCTTTAAGAGTAGAGATATTATAAAAAGCTAGATATAATAAGGTAGAAGGAGATATAGTTACTAATATAGTTCTTTACTAAATAGTTAGTAATATATTAGAACTTAGGTATAATTAGTATAGAAAATAGTAAAGCTAAAGCTTATATATTATATTTCTAACTAATCCCCTTTCTATATAGGGAGCTTAAATAATAAAAAATTAAAATATAGAGACTAAGGGATATAGCTATAGAAATAGAATACTTATAAGAGATATATTACTAATAGGGTAATAAGACCTTATAGAGCGAAAGTAAGAAGCGATATATAAGTAAAGAGTATATACTAAGGGTCCCCCCTATAGCAAGGGCGAGCTAAAGGGGGAGCTAGTAGAGCTCTAGCTATAGAACTACGCGAGGTATCTAGAGTTTAATACCTTACTAACTAGTTAGTAGTATATTATAAGGATCTAATAGGGGCTAGCCTATATTTAGCCCTAATATATAACCTATAACGTCTAATGCCTTAGTATACTTTAGCTATAAGAAGAAAGGTAATACCGAACGCGCTCAGCGCAGTCATCCCGCTCAAGGGCGCCTAACACGTTTAATATATTAAACGCACCTAAACGCGTTAACCCTTATAAAAGGGCTTATTACCTTTAAGGAAATAACCTTTGAAATAGATAGTAGTTTTTTACCTATAATTTTCGCCTACTTCGTGGACTATATTAATTAGTAGTATAACCTTAATAGTTAGCTATATCCCCTCGTAACTAAGGATATCCCTTATAATTAAGGAAGGTACTTAACTATATAGATAATTAACCCTATTAAGTTTATACGAAGTAATATCGTAGTAGTTAATACCTATATATATTATATAGCGTTAAAAGCCTCTAAACTCCCCTGTTCCCTTAACTAGGAAATATTAATAAGAGATATTAACCCTTTACTATTTCCCTTAACTAGGAGATATCCCTAAGAGATATTAAACCTCGAAGATTTCCTTAACTAAGGAATATCCTATTAAGATAATAAACCTCTAATAATTATACCTTATAAGCTACTTACTAATTATAAGGTTAAAGAAGGTCTTAAGTCCGACCTTCTAGAACCTATTAACTATTTAACTATTATAAACTTTATAGTAGCGCTTAAGTAATACCTAGATAAGTTCTATATATTACTTACCCTAACTAAGTATTCCCTTCTTAAGTTAGTAATAAAGGCGAGTATTATAGCTATTACGCGTGAGAATTTTAAATAACGCTTAGTAAACTACTATAGATATATTTAAAAGTCGATATTATATAGGGAAGTATATAAGACTACTTAACGTATTTAAAGTAAGGTCTTATAGGTATAGATAACTAACTTATAACTATTTACTAATACTATTAGGTAGTAGTATCGCCTTAATCTCCCTTATTATAATTAATATATTAAAATAGAGATTAAATAGGGCTAGACTCTAGACTTAATACTCCCCTTTAAAGAGGATAAAGAGAGGGGAGGTTATAAAACCCTAAGAGCTAAAGCTATAGATAAGCTAGATATCCTAAAACCTATATCTAAACTTAATATAATAATAATCCCCGAAGCTTTCTTAGTACTCTTATTAACTCTAGAGGAATATTATAAGTTTAGACGAAGTTTTATAAATAGCTTATAACTCCTACCTCTTAAACTAGCGTTAAAGGATATAACTACTATATTAACGCTAGAGCTAAGCCTAAATACCTTCTATATATTATTTAAAGAAAGTATAGATATATTAAGTGCTTTATTCCTAACCTAAGGAAAAGGAATAAGTAGCCCTCCCGCGCCTAAGCTAAGTAACTTATAGAGTTACTCTAGTACTTATAGCTAGGGTAAGTAATATAATAAAATAGGCGCCTAGGAACTAGAAGCTAGTCTATTAAACCTTAATAAAGGTAAAAGATATAACTAAGATATTAAATATATAGAGGACGCTCCTCTATTACTACTACTACTTACGCTACCTAGAGATCCTAGTAATAGAGGTAATAATAGCAACCCCGAGGGTTAAAACGATAAAGGAGGTAGCCCTAGCTATAGTAATAATAATAGCTAAGGCGATTAATACCCTTAACTACTAGCTAGGATAAGAAATACTATTAAATTATTACCTAACCCTAATAAGTTCTTAGTTAGCTATAACTTTCTTATATTCCTTCTCTCTATAAATAAAGAAGGGGTAGCACGGGTAATAGCTAGAATATTAGCTATAGAACCTAGGCGTAGTACTCCTTAATTTAAGACTAATATAATTAGGTTATTTAATCCGCCTCTATATAATAACGAAGTTAAAGATATACGTATTAATAGTAGTTTAAGGACTATCTACTAAAATATATATCGCTTTATTAATATAATTAATAGCTATATTAAGTTAGATAATAAGAACCTAGCTATAGCTACCCTTAACTTATATTAAACCTTACTAAGGTATACCTCGGACTAGTATTATACTAATCTAATACTTAATAAGAAGGTAGAACTTAAGGACCCCGACTACGGGCTAGACTATTAGAAAGAGTTATTACTTAAACGTTTTTATTTACTATACGAAATCGCTAAAGCACGTTTAACTAAGGAGAGGTATACTCTATATAATATATATAATTAACGTAATATTTAATACTAGATAACTAAGGTTACTCGACTATATAAGGATACTAAAGAGAGCTAAACTAAGGTATTAACTATTACCTATAATAAGATAGATATAGAACTAGTTATTAGTATTCCTTAGCTAACTAGTAATATAAACTATAATAAGTTTATCGCAAGCCTATAGAAGATAGTCCCTAGCTAGTATCGAATAGTTACTAAAGGATCCTAGCGATTATTAGTCTAGCCCTCTACTAAGGCGACCCGTATAGGAACTTCTGCGATATAATTATTACTAAAAGAGACTACGAAAGTAAGCTATATCGTAGCTACTTATTACCTATACTATATAAACCTAAAAGAGACTATATCTAGCCTATTACTATTAAGACTTATAAAGTAAGCTATTAATATAACTACTAAACCCTTATTATTTACTCGTAAGGAAATTCGGTTTAATTAATAACGAAGGCCTGAATGCTAATATAAATAGCCTAGTTAACGCATTTAGTATCCTTAACTACCTAGTTACCCTTTAGCTTATATAACTAAGGGTACTAATCGCGAGTAAGCAGAAGAGGAAGTATATACTTTATTAGATAAGGGTAACTTCGATTATATTTAGTATATTAAGGCTAGCGAGGATTTAGACTTATATAAAGAAGACTTAGTTATTAGCACGGACGACGAGGATAACTAAGAGCTATAGGAAGATAATCCTAAGCATATTAACCTAGTTACTTAACCTGCGTATTACTACGAATACCCTCTAGGTTATATCCCTAGATATAAGGATAAGTACCCTATTTTTAATATTAACTCCTTTTAAAATTCGCTCCTTAAGGATCCTAGAATCTACTTATGCGAACCCTGCCTTTATAACGCTAAGCTATATACTGACTTTAAGGGTATCTTCTCGTATTAAACCCTTCTATCCCCTTAGCTAAATATAACGCTTATTAATCCCGTTAAGCCGTAGTAATATATAGTTATACGTTTATGCTGCTATATATATACTAAAATTATTATCCGAGGCTATTATAATAAACTACTAATCGTAGTCTGCGTTAATACTAGCGCAGACCGCTTAGTTATAAGCGAAGCTTACCTATAATAGTTCTATATCCTCTTAAGAGAACCTAAGGTATTTAAGCTCTAAGGCGTAGGAAGCCTTAAGACTATCGCCTAGGTAACCTTTGCGATTCTTATATAAGGATAACGA
The DNA here is from genome assembly GCA_036785755.1 of Colletotrichum ledebouriae. Classification (NCBI taxonomy): domain Eukaryota; kingdom Fungi; phylum Ascomycota; class Sordariomycetes; order Glomerellales; family Glomerellaceae; genus Colletotrichum; species Colletotrichum ledebouriae. The sequence goes on from JAVHLU010000389.1 coordinate 50,014, forward strand.
CCTAATAGATATATAATAACTACTAAGCTCTATATAGGCATATAGCTTATCCTATATCTAAATACTAGTCTACTTATAGGGTAAGACTTTAATATATCTAATAGGCTCGATATTCTAAACTTAGAATTATACGTCCGAATTATATCTTATAATAATATTTAAATTCCCTCTTAGATCTATTTAAAAGTCCCTTTAAAAGTTTATAATATATACGCTATAAGAAATTTAACTATTATACTATATAATCGCTCTGCTATTTAAATTAAGATACCTTTAGTAAAATAGAGTCCCTTTTATTTAACCTAAAGCATAAAGGGTATACGTACGCATATATAGGTAATTCACTACTTATTCCTATTATTAATAACGCTCCTTACCTATTAAAAATTAAAAGAGGTACTAAGCTTAGAACTCTAGCGCCCTTTAAGTCTAATAGATACCTTAAACTAAAGACTTGCGATTAACTATAAATAGCCTTTTTAATATTATTACATAAGGACCTAATGTATTACGCTATTTTTAGCCTTTCTAATTATAAGCTTACAATACTCGCTCAGCTACTAGAACTAATAGTTAACAAATAAGTAGAAATCTCTAACCTAACTAGTAAGGAAGCGCTTACTAATTATAGCATAACTAACGATAATATAACGCTGAATAGCAGAGATATCTATAAGGGGAATATTAACCTAAATAATAAGATAGGTATAACTAAGCCTAAAAACTTACTAGTAGTTATTACTAAGGAAGGTATATATATCTATAACTAAGACGCTAAAGCTATATAACGCCTTAAAGAGGTTATCTCGCGTTACCCTACTATCTAGAAGGACTAAGGACTAATTAACCTTCTAGAAGATTAATACCTTAAGGTCGAACTTATTAAAGGATAGTAGAATATAAATATTAGCTAATAACCTTATCCTATTAGTAAAGAAGATAAGAGGCTTATTAATAAAACTTTAGACGAGCTCTATGCTTAAAACTATATAAAATAGGGTAACTCTAGACCTATACTATTTAGAGCCCCTATATTCGCTATATAGCGAATTATAGATAGTAAGTATAAAGGTTATATAGTTATAGACCTGCGTGCTCTTAATAAAGCTACTATCCCTAATATATACCTTATATTACTATAATAAGACGTTATTAAATACCTTCGTAGTAAGCTATAGATTACTATAGTTAACGCTCGATCCTTCTTCTATTAGTTTCTTATTAAGAAGGAATATTAAGATCGATTTACTATAGTTAGCTACTAGGGATAAGAACGTTTAAAGGTAGTACTTATAGGATTCTATAATTCGCTTGCTTATACTTAACGCGTTATAGATAGACTCCTATAACTATATAAGGAATATACCTACGCATTTATTAACGATATCGTTATTACCTCGAAGGACCTTAATACTTACTTTAAGTACCTCGATGCGATTCTTAAACTCTTTATAGATATTAGACTCTTGCTTTTAGTAAAGAAGTCGTTTATTAGATATCCTTCTATTAAGCTACTCAGCTTTATTATTAATACCTTTAGACTATTAAATACTTAAGACTATATTAATACTATTAAAAAAATTAAGTACCCTCGTAACCTCTACTAACTTAAGTACTAGATAGGCGTAACTAGGTTTCTATAATATATAATACTATACTATAGCTATTATATTTAACTACTCTAATAGTATAAAACTATATTACTAGCTAAAGCCCGAGCTTAAGGGAAGGATAAAGGCGCCGCGAGAAAGCTCTTTTATTAAAAGATAAGTTTTAAACCTACGCTAGAAGAAGTAGCTAGCTTTAATAATATTAAAAACGCCTTAATAGTAGATAACGCCTTATTCTATTATAACCTAGATAAGTAGTTATTTATATAGCTTAACTCGTTAAAGGAATATAGATACTCCGTATTAATCTTCTAGCTAGCTAACTATATTAAATAGAAACCTTATAACCCTATTAAGCGTACTAACGTATATCTAATTACCTATATTAGTAAGGCCCTTAACTAAGCTAAATAGAAGTATTAGCCTACTAAACTTGAAGTAGCTTACCTAGTATAGGTAGTAAAGAAGTATTAGCTAATGCTATAGTCGTCTAGACGAGACCCTATAATAGTACTTACTAACTATTTAGTAATATATAATATTATTAAATAAACGTCGCTATAGTCGGAGGATAAGACGAGGTCTAACTTATACCTTATATTATTATTAGAATATCTTAGCTAGTTCTCCCTAGTATGCTATTATATCCCTAGAACGTTAAATATTATAGCGGACGCGTTATTACGCCTACTTATAATAGAAATCCCTATTAAAGACGTTAGGGAACTTAATAAGATATAGGATAATATACTAATAGGCGTTAACTTTATAATAGAAGTATCTCTTAATAATAACTTTAAGGCTAAACTTATCTAATTATATACTAACTCTAAGTCCTAGAGTAGAGTATATAAGATATTCTGCGAAAAGGCAGACGATATAGACCTTAACTTCGTTATATATAATAGTCTTCTTTACTATATTAACCCCTATATTAATAAATAAAGGCTTTATATTCTAAAAGAGTTAGTAACGCCTCTTATTAAGGAAGCTTATAATAACTACTATTACTTTAGTAAGGAACGGATATAGAGAGCTATTAATAAATACTTTTATATACTACGTCTTAAATAATAAGTTAATAATTACGTAGCTAACTGCCCCTAATATAGAATAATAAATATAGAATATTAACTACTACTTAGCGCGATATAGCTAATATTAATACTAGCTATCCCCTTCTATATAATTACTATAGACTTTATCATTAGACTTCCTAAAATACCTTTATAGTATTTAAGCTACGAAGTAGAGAACTTTCTACTTCTTAATATAGTACTTACTATAACTAATAAGTTCTCTAAAGTAACGCTCCTTATCCTAGGTTACTTAATATATACTACTAAGATCTAGGGATACCTCCTTCTATATAACCTCTAGTATAGTAACTAGGGAATACTAAAAGCTATTATATCTAATTGCAACTAAAAGTTCCTTTTAAGGTTTTAGACCGCGCTATAAGCGGAATTATATACTAAATTAAGATTCTTAACTATATATTATCTATAAACTAATAGTATTTTAGAACGTAAAAATTAAACCGTCGAACTAGCTATTCGTTACTTTCTTAACCTCGTTAATAATAACTAGGTAATATTACTACTAAGCCTTTAATATAACCTTAATAACGCCTACTTATAAGTTATTAGTTATTTACTAAACTAAATCCTATATAGTAAAAACACGAATAACGCGTTAAATATCTTAGGTAATACTAACCCTGAAATAAACCGTGAAATCTTCTAAGAGGAAGTAAAAATTTTAATTATAGTAGCCTAGCTATATATAAAGGAATAGTATAATAAAAAATATCGTTTCGTTACCTTTAAGCTAGGCGACTAGGTATACCTTAAAATAGGATTAGGATATTATCTACTAGGATAACTAAACCTAAAGTATAGCTACTAGCGTATTCTATTTAAGGTCCTTAAACGTATTAGTAAGTTAGTATACCGCCTCGATATTCTACCTAATATAAATATTTACCTAGTTATATCTATTATCTAACTTATACTAGTACTAGCCCCTAGTAGTAACTTATTTAACTACTAAGATAACTACTAAGGCCTAGTTAAGGTTAAGGAAGATAATAATATTCGTTAGCTTGAAGTATATAAGTATTTTAAGATTAAAAGTATTCTTAAGAAACGAACCCTTACGCGAGGAAAGGTATAATATCTAGTTAAATAGAAAGGTTACCTACTAATATATACTATTTAGATAGATAAAGACGCTATAAATACGGATAAACTTATTACTATATTTAAAAGCAAGGAATAAGAGATAGAATAGCTCTATAGATAAGCGTAAGCTTAAAGACCTATCTAATAGGGCGTTAAACTAGTATTAGAGCTTAGTAAAAGACTATTAAGGCGCTTAAGAGGAAGGCCTTATAAGAACCTAGGGGAATAATATAATATATATTATAAATAAGGAACGCGCTGCTTAAAGCGCTTTAAATAGGTAAGTAGATTATAACGAGTATTATAACTAAGGCCTTATTATAAAGTAAAGACGTTTAATATACTTAGCGCGTCTAAGAACTTCACCCTAATAATAGCGATATTCGCGCCTATCCCGTTAGTAAAGATAATTATACTTATTATACCTTCCCTCTTAAACTCCTTCTACCCTTAGCACTATAAGAACCCTTATAAACGCGACTACCCTCCTCGCTAGAAGGTTAACCCCTACTCTTACTTAACTAATAAGAAAAATTAGCGCTTAAGTATATATATATAAAATAAATTTATATTACTAGGTAACCCTACTAGTTATTACTGCTACCTCTACTTACTTAGTATTAAGCGTATTTATCCTCTATATATATATTTCGCTAAAGAGCGTTAACGCCTTTAACCCCGTTACTATATTATTATTACTCTTATATATCTCCCTTTATTACTATTATCTATATCGAGATATTAAGAAATCTTACTAATACTCTACGTCGTTACGCGCTTAGCGCTACTAGAGTAACCTATATTATATATACCTAGGTATTACTTTACTATAAACGGATAACGCTCTAAACGCGAAGATATTAAGTATATTACCCTTAACTATATTCGCTACTACCTACCTAATATTAAGATCCCTTATAGTAAGCCTAGATACTATATTTATAACTAAGAAATCTTTAAGCGCGCCCTTAACTAAGAGACCTAATATTATAAAACTAGTTATAATATTTCTAATACCCTATTCGTTATCTACCTAGGTACTAACGCTTACTCGGTTGCCCGACTACTATTTATAAACTAAATTAAGTTCTACTACTAATTCCCTAATGCTATTTTAAATATTAAGTAGCTATCCCTCTATAACGCTATATAGAACTCCCTTAAATATAACCTATACTATACTATTAATATCGCTAGCACGCCTATTTCTATTAATTCTAGAGAGGCCTTAAGCGGAGATAATAAATATATTACTACTAAATACGACTAAGCTAATAAGACTATTAGTGCTAATTAGCCTAAACTATCCCTTAACGCTAGCTAACCTAATTAAGCTACTAACGCTACTAAATATATTAAACCTTAACTATTAACTAATATTATTATAACTAGTACTAGATTAACTCCCGTTATTTAGAATAAGACTAATAAGATAGCTACTCCTAAGAAGTAAGCTACTAGTATTAGCACCCCTAATATAATAGATATTATTAAGGCTATCGAGGGAATATAAGCTTATAGTAAACGTATTAGCTATATTACTATGCTACTTAATAGATATAAGGAGACCTAGATTACTCTAACTATAGCGCTCTCCGAGGGTTATATTACTAACGCTAGCGCTATTACCCTTAACCTAGGCTAATTTATTAAGTTAGCTACTAATAAGTTTAAGTTTATTATAGTAACTATTCCCTAGGGATTAATATAAGAGAGCCCGGGCTTCCTTAGCCTAGAATAATACCTTACTACTAGGTCTTCTACTAAGCATATTACGTTAGCTACTAGCCTAGAGGATCGCCCTAATATTAATCCTTCCTCTAATATTAGCCCTTTTAATACTATTAACGCGCCTAGCTCTACTAAGACGCCTAATATTACTATTAGTATTAAGAAAATCGTTATTATAGACTAGTAATCCTATACTTATATCGCTAGCCTCCGTTGCCTTACCTATTCCTATATAAAGTTCCTAACTACTTAAGAGGTAATTAATATATACCTTTAGCGCCTCTATTTCTTTAACGCTACTAACCTTATAGCTACTTACTATACTAAACGCCTTACCTTATACGCGCTTATCTAGAATAGCTTAATTATCCTTAGTCTATATATATATATCCGCGCCCTTAACTCGTTTATAACTAAACGAATTATAAGTAACCTAGAGTTTAGCGCTATATTACTATTCTTTATTATTAAGTAGATACTACGATATAAGTTTCCTAGTATATATACTAAGGATAATACTTATATTAGTTAGGCTATAGTTAATAGTAACGACTTAAGCGCTATCTAGGCTCTCTTAGACCTTAGTAACCCTAAGGCTATAGATATAGCTAACTTTTAGTATAAATATACTACTAACCTTTAAGGCTTTTATACTAATATTACCTCCCTCGCTACCTCGATCGCTATAATTAAAGATAATAGTATTACTAAGGCGTACCCTAAGGTTAGTAATAAATCTCGCTACCTATTCCTAGAGTAATATAAGGATAATACTTAACTAGCTACTACTTATAGTATTAGTATTAACTAACTCCTAGTTATAGCTAAAGAGATTATTAATAACGAGGATAAGGACTACCCCGACTTCTTAAAAATAACTAATACTATACCTAAGACTCCCTTAGCCTAAAGTAGGATATAATTAAAACGTATAGAATAGAAAGGAAATAAGGTTATATATAGTTACTTATATATAATAGTATAGCTCTACTTACTAGTATATTACTATAATAGGAGGTATAAATTAAATTTTATACTATATATTATAGTTAATATATTTTTCTTCTTATATAGGTAATTAATACTAAACGCGCTTAGCGTAGTTATCCTGCTTAAGGGCGCCTAATATATTTAATACGTTAAACGTACCTAAACGCGTTAACCCTTATAAAAGGGCTTATCGCCTTTAAGGAAATAACCTTTAAAATAGATAGCAGTTTTTCACTTATAATTTTCGCCTACTTCGTGGACCGTATCAAAAGGGTATAAGAGAGTAGATTACTTAGATAAATAACGAAATATAAATAAAATACTAATAGGATACTAAGCGTTTACTAAGAAAATAAGGGTTATTATAATCTAATTTATAAGAGAGGTTAAGGAACTTAACCTATTAGAAAACGAATAAGCTAGGGGATTATACTAATAACCCCTATACCTATAATAAAACTAGATACTTTCCTAAGGGGAGATATTATAAAAAGATAGGTAATTATTCTCTAGAATATTACTAAATAAGAAATAGTAGTAGATATAGATTCCTATTCTTAAGTTAATATTATTAGTAATTAACTAGTAAAGTCCTTATAACTATAACTTATAGCAGCATATACCCCTATATTAGAGGGGTTTAATAGGTCCTCTATAATAAGCTAGAATATATACTAGTTAACCTTCTTCCTTATTAACTTAAGGGGATAACTAAGGAAGATATAGTAACTCTTTACTAGAGCTCCCTACCCTAAAGGAGCAGGGGACCTCCTCTTATTATAATACTCTATAAGAAGGGAGGGTATTATAATTAATACCTAGATAAATACCTAGGGATATAAGCGCTATAATATTACTAAGCTATTAATATTTATATAAGAGGTTATTAAGAATAGCTAGAAGGCTTATATTATATATATTTTAGGGAATATTACTCCCTATAAGCTACTAATAAAAGCCCTAGGCAAAGAGGATACCTTAGAGAGCGAAATAGAATTACTACTAGAGCTACTTAGTAAATAGGTAACGTTTAATAAGTAGTTAATAAAGGAATACCTAGCCCTAGAGGGTATAGAATATATTATTAACTTAGTTAAAAAAAAGAAACCTCTATATAAGCCTATTTACCTACTAAATAAGTACTAGCTAGAGGAGCTCTATTAATATATTACTAATAACTAAGTAATAGGGTAGATTTAACCCTTAATAAGCGAAATAAGCGCCCCTATCCTCTTTATACTTAAGAAGGATAGATCTTTATACCTTTATATAGATTATTAAGGCTTTAATAAGGTAATACTAAAGAACTAATATCTACTTCCCCTTATTAGTAAGCTATTAGATAGGCTTTAGGGAGCGAAATAGATCTTAAAGATTAACCTTTAAGATATATACTACTATATCTATATTAAGCTAGAAGACTACTAGAAGATAGCTTTTAGGACTTATTATAGGTACTTTAAATATATTATTATACTATTTAGACTTATAAACGCCCTAGTAATATTCTAGGTATATATTTACTAAGCGCTCGCTAAGCTATTAAATATCTATTATATTACTTATATAAATAATATTATAGTTTACTCTAAGATAGGAGAGTAGTATATAAAGGACCTTCGCTAAGTACTTTATAGGCTTTGCTAGTAAGCGCTATATACTAAGCTTAATAAGTATAGGTTCTACTAATAATAAGTAGAGTTCCTAGGGTATATTATTATACCTAAAGGTATATTAATAGATTAAACCTATATCCGAGCTATTATTAAATAGAAGCTACCTAAGACCTATAGAGAGATCTAAGTCTTCCTCGGATTCTATAACTTCTACTATAAGTTTATTATAGGCTATTTAGGTATTATAGCTCCTATAATATCCTTACTAAAGGGTAGTAAGAATAGTAAGAAGGGAAGTGAATTTTATTAGCTAGAAGAGGCTTAATAGGCCTTTAAATAGCTCTAAGCTACTTTCTACTTAGTAACTATTCTCTAATATTAAGACCTAACTTATAAAATAAGGGTTAAAATAGATACTTCTATAAAAGTTATATCTAATATCCTATTATAATATATTAATAGCTAGTAGTAACTAGTTAATTACTATTTATAGAAGCTTAGCGATACTAAGTAGTATTAGGGAGCAAGCTAATAGGAGCTTCTTATTATAATTAAAAGCCTAGACTACTAGGCTTACTACCTTTAAGGTATATTAAAAAAGTTTATAATTCTAATAAATTACTAAGCGCTAAAGGGAGTTATTAGCGTATTAGTATAGGACCTATAGGGAAGGCTTACTAGATAGGTATATAAACTCTTAGTATTTAACTTTAACCTAGAGTATAAGTCGGGGGTTATAAACCTAGTAGATAGGCTATCTAAGAGGCTAGATTATATAAAAGGGGAGGTAAAATATAATAATATACTCCTAACCCTAATAAGGAAGCTAGGGTTTATTAGTAACCTATTAGTAGACCTCTAGATAAGTATTACTACTTTATAAAGTAATATAGAGACCTTAAGAGTATTTATTAATACTATAAGGGCTAGTATAAAATAATACCCCTTCTAGACGGATAGCTCTAGGGGTAGAGATACCTTAGTCTCTAGTTAGTATAGCGCTCTATAGTATACTAATATTACTATAACTATAGTAGCTATAATAACCTAATACTAAAGAGCAAGGGAAGATATAGAGAACGCTTAGCAAGAGGTTACTAACCTAGAGGACTTACTTAGAGCTAGGGTTACTATAGCGTAGTAGTATATCCTATGCTAAGTTATAAGGGAGCTTATAATAAGCGAAATAGTATATAGTTAGTAACCCTCTAAAGTAATAAAAAGTTTTATCTATAGACTATAAGCTAATAACTTATATTACTAGACCTAATTAGAGAGGGTATACGGACTAGCTAGCGATTATAGGGGCTATATAATTAATAGCTATAGAACCTTATTCTATAAGGGAAGGTTAGAGATACCCTAGGAGAGGTCCCTAAGACTTAAAATCCTTTACTAATACTATAATAACCACAGGGCGGGTTATATAGGGGTAAATAAGACTACTAAGTTAATCTTAAGGAAGTTCTACTAGCTAAACTTAGCTATATATATATATAATTACGTTATAAGGTGCTATATATACTAAGGGATCCGGGTTCTAAGGCATAAGCCCTATAAAAAGTTATACCTACTACCCCTACTAGCGCACCTATTTTAGGAAATTAGTATAGACTTTATTACTAGACTACTACTAAGCTATTAATATAAAGGCGGGGAGTATAACGTAGTTCTTATTATTATATACTAGATAACTAAGTTCGCTATATTTATCCTAATAATAAAGTAGCTAATAGCTACTAAGTTAGTATAGATTATCTATAAATAGGTAGAGTGCTATTTTAGTACCCTAGAGGGTATTATTAGTAACTAAGATAAGCTCCTTATTAGCTAATTTTAGGAGGAATTTATAAGAGAGAGGGCTATTAAGCGCCGCCTCTCTACTATATATTACCCCTAAACTAATAGGTAGTCTAAAAGGATATACTAGATATTAGAAAAGTACCTATAAGTATATACTAGTAACTCGCTATAAGAATAGGCTATCTAGTTACCCGAGGCTAAGTTTATATATAATAATAGTTACTATAGTACTACTAGCTACTTACTAATAGAGGCCCTATATAGCTACTACCCACGTTACGTGGAATATATAACCCCTATAAATAGGGTTATAGTATAGGGCGTAAGGGAGCAAATTAAATATATCTTAAGGCTTCGCAAGAGGGCCTAGGAATAGTAATAAAAGGTTACTAAAGTATAAGCTAAGTATTATAATATAAGGTATAAGGAATAGACCTACTATTAGGGATAAGTTATTAAGCTATTAATAAAGAACTTCTAGTTTAAGAATAAAAAACTAGCACCTAGGTTTATATAGGTAGCTATTATAGAACTAATTAGTATATAAGCTTATAGAGTTTATCTACTATTATAGTACTAAAGGATATATAATATATTCTTAGTTACCTTACTAGAACTATAGGATAATTGCTAAGTAAGTAGTAAAAGCTCGCCTATATACCTAGAGCTTAAGGATAAGCTAGAGGAATAAGATGTTAAAGAGATTATTATATAGTAAAGCGTTAGTAATAATACGTAGTACTTAGTTAAATAAGTAGGTTAGCCTATAGAATATAATATATAGGAACTTATAGAGAACTTAGCGAATATACACGAGGCTATTTATAAGTTTAATAGATAATATAAGAAGGCTTATAAGAAGTAGGATAACTAGCTATTAAAACTATTATAATAAGTTAGTAATTATAAACCACGAGACTATAAAATAGAACTTAGTTTAGAAGTAAAACGTTAATTAAATTAAATAGCGAATTATTACTAAAGCTATAGCGAAAAGGGGTATTATCTTATAAAAGGGGAAAAGAGCTAACTATCTAATTAGTTATTAACTTCTTAGGATAGCTACGGGGGCGACTACTATAACCGCTATAATACGAGTAGTATTACTATAACTATTATAGTAACTAGTCGCTAAACTAGCGCTATTAGTATCCCTACTATTACTACCCGTAGGCTAATTACTAGCTAACTCGCTACTAGCGCTACTACCCGACTCGCTACTAGAACTATTACTATTAGAGATAGTAATAATAACTTTAGCTTTCTTAGTCTTCTTTACTAACTCTTCGCTACTACTTTAGCTATACTTAGTAGGGGTACTAAGATAAGAGGCGCGAGAGATAGGGTAAGTACTAGTAATAATAATAAAGCAGGAGGGGATATTATTAGTAATATACTTAGCGAGATTTTCCTAAAGCTCCTTATAAAACCTAGAGAAAAGGGTAATATTATACTTATAAGCGCGCTTAGGGACTAGTTTTATTAAAGGGTTATCGAGTAGGTAGTCGATCTTATTATAGAGGTAGTTAATAAGACTATTATTATAAATATATACTAGCTAGGTAGTATTTAAGCGCTAAAAAATATTAATATTATTATAAAGGGTACTAACTTAAAAACTAGTAGTTAGTAGGATATAATTAGTAAGGGAATAGTAAGTAATAGCCTATATAGATTAGGATATTAAGCGCGAGGTGCTTATAGATAGAGGCGAGCTCCTAAAGCTAAAGCTACTCTATATTATAGCTATTACTACTAGTAGTAAGATTGCGAATAAGCTTAGTAATATACTTCTATACTACTAAATAGTTACTAAGCGTAGCTAGAATATAATAATAATAAAAAGGGATTAGGATACTATTACGCTCCTAGATCTAGATCTAGTAGAATATATTCTAAGTAGTCTAGGTTATACCCTAAAGCTCCTAGAGGACCTAAGAAATATTAATATATAGTAACTTATTAGCGAATTAGTAGAGACTTATAGTAGCGTATTTCTTCTTATTAAAGTTATAATAGACGTACTTCTATATATACTCGCTATATATATAGTAAAAGTAAATAATATCCTAATATATTTTATAAAGATAGCTAAAGTAAGGATAGCTACTATTAGTATTACTAGTAAGATCGCTAGAAAGGATCTTAGGATTATAGAGGTATTTTATAAGAACTATACCTATATATATAATATAAGATATTATAGAGAGCTATTAGTAAGATACTAGAGAGGGATATAAGTAAGATTAGAGGAGAGAAGGGAAATAACTTAATAATTATAGTAAAAGCTTATAAAATAGTTACTAAAATAGGAGAAGTAGCTAGACTAAAAAAGATTATAAAGAGGAGAAATTCTAACTAGGTTAGAGACCTTAAAAAGAAAAAAAACCCTTTTTATATTTTAAGTCGCTAGGTAATAAGGTAAAATAATTACTAGTTATATATTACTAAATAGTTATATAACTATTAGTAACTAATTAAAAAATAATAGTAATAATTAAAATTTAAGAATACCTATAACGCGCTAGGAAAATAAAAATATATTATTTACTATAACTACTTAGATCTAGCATAGAGGGTAAGAATAAATAATATAATAAGGCCTCTGGCCACTGCATAGTGATTTTACCTGCTTAAGTGCAACAGACCTTCTAACTCCGCGCCTCCTAATAATATATAGCCTTCGGTTATGTAATCTTGCTAACTACCTCTCCTAACCATAGCCGCACTTATACGTGCCTATAGCCTCACGATCTTTAACTTTATATCGATAATAACGTGGTTTTTAATTATTTAATAGACTACGAAACTATCGACTTTTCCTCTCGCGCACTACCCGCGCCGCTGTTAAATACTGCCTCTATTATTACTTCGTCCGCTAGAAGTTATTACTATCTTTACTATACTATTATTAGTAACGCTCTCTCTATTAGTCAGCGCAAGCTATACTTACTAACGTTTGCCTAGGCCGCCTAGGCTACCTCTACCTTAGTAATATAGAGGACCTGCTTGAAGAAGGGCTACTCTATAGGGTATATAACGACCTACTAAACTTCTACTACTAAGTTTACTTACTTAGCTCTAATACTATTACGCCTTATAGAGTCCCCTATAGGGGTATTAAGGTAAGCCCTCTTA
>JAVHLU010000390.1:0-63024 GCA_036785755.1 Colletotrichum ledebouriae
CGCGGGTAGTGCGCGAGAGGAAAAGTCGATAGTTTCGTAGTTTAAATAATTAAAAACCACGTTATTATTAATATAAAGTTAAAGATCGTGAGGCTATAGGCACGTATAAGTATAGCTATAGTTAGGAGAGGATCACGTGACCGAAGGCTATGTATTATCAGGAGGCGCGGAGTTAGAAGGTCTATTGCACTTAAGCAGGTAAAATCACTATGCAGTAGCCAGAGGCCATTTAAGACTATAGGATCTCCTTAATACTATTAAATTCTCTACTCCTCCTTACCTTATTATTACGCTTAATTCTATATCTATAGCGCTTATAGATATTTAGATTATTATATAAGTAACTCTCTTAAGTTTTATAAAAGAAGTAGTTAATATAAGGAGTACTTAGTATAGAGATATACTTAAAGTATAGTTTATAAATATAAACGCTAGATATAGGGTTCTTAGTAGTATAAGCCTACTCTTTATAGTAAATATAGGGTACTATATTATAACTACCTTAAGATTAAATAAATAAACTATATATAGCTATTATATATTAAAAGACCTTTATCTCTTATAAGCTAGCGAGGAAAGTAATAGAGGTATAGATAAAGACTTAATAATAGAACTCTCTAGACCCCTTAGTTACTTTAAATATTTATTCGAAGTCCTATTTTCTAAGATAAGCCTTCTAGAAAGCTAGCCTTATTACCTTAGTAGTTTTATTAGAGAATATCTATAATATAAAGGCTACCTCTAAGTATTTATTACTAGGGATATTAAGTTAAAGCTAAATAAAGCTTATAGCTACCTAAGAATTATAATTATTAGCTAAAAAATATAGAGATATTAAAAAGAAGGGAAAGAATACCTAAGGTTAGTTATTAGAGTATTAGATAAAAAAAAGTATATTATTTTTCTTTATTTTAAGTATAGGGATATTAGAACTAAGGACTTAAAAGGTTATTACTAATAGGAGATAATAAGAGCGAGGTTAATTAGTATTTTTAATACCTAAGATAAGGAAGTTATAATTAGCTATAATAAGAAGATATAATTTATAAATATAAGAAAGAAAGTATAAAGGGGTTAAATAAAGATTAAAGTAGCTAGCTAAAAGTAGTTATTATAAGAGGAGAAGTTAATAATAGAGGATAGAGGAGGATATTTATTTACTTTATAACTAGGCTACTCGTTTTAATAGCTATTACTAACTATTATTTCCTTTATTCTTTCCTTATATATAACTACCCTAATTAACTATTTTATTTATTATAGCGTTTTTTATTCTAAGTTCGTTTTACTTTATTAAGGCTAAGGAGGGTAAGGGAGGAGAGTTAATTATTCCTTCTATAGGCTACTAATAAATTACTATATTATTAAAGTAATTAATAGATATAAAAACATACTTCTTACCCCTTAAGCTTTCTAGTTTCTCTCTCCTCTATATATATATTATTTACTTTTAAGCTTAATTTATCTACTAATTATATAATATTAACTATTATATTATAGCTCCTCCTTTTCTTTAAATATTACTTCTATTTAGCTCTTTAGTTTATAAATTACTTATACTTTCCCCTTATTAACTTTTCTTCTAATATATTATAATAGGGAAAGTTACTTTTTATAATAATAAAGCGTTAGATATATAGATCTAGGAGTTAAGATCCTTAAACCTTCCTATTTTTAAAATTAGACTTTTAATAGAGCTTATACTTAATAAACTAAGTATAAGTAGGTTTTAGGTATAGGGATAAAATAATAGAGATATCCTAGGCTTTAGACCTCTTAATAAGCTTAGTTACTAGCTATAGCTAATTAAATATAATATACGCCCTCTGCTTAGGATAGATAATATCCCTAGTTAGATAGACCCTTTTAATATAATATTAAAATATATCCTTATTAAATATTAGAATAAGACCTTAGAAGTAATAGAGGAGATAATTTACTTTTTATACTTATAATAAGTTATAACTAGTATATTTAATACTATTAGTATATTTAAAATAGTAACTCTAATATATACTAAGGATATCTTAGTAGTTACTCGCTATATTATAAGGCTTACTAAGCCTAGCTAATTACTCTACTATAAGATAGTTAGAGGTATAATAAATAATTTTAAAAATAGAGATATAAGGGATATTATAGTTACTAAAATTAAAGCTAAGTCCCCTAATATACTCCTTATTTATTTATAAGTACCTAAATCTACTAAGGTAGTTATTATAGGTCTATTAATTAACTTATAAGATAGGAGAAACTAGTTTTATAATAATTAATAATTAAGAAGAGGAGCTAAAGGATAATTATAAACTCTAATATTTATTACTAAGAGCTTTCTACTAAGATATAAGGCTAAGGAAGTTTTAATAAGATAATTATACTTAGTAGAGCTTTAATATATAGAATCTCTATTATAAGCCTCTAGTCTCTATTTTATTAATTAGCTTAGGTCTTTTATATAAATTAGAAGCTTAATACCTCTAAAGTAGCTTATTAAGATAAGATATTAAGCTTAAATTAATTATTTATTAAAAGCTTTTACTAATAAAATACCTCCTAAAGGATACTAGACCTAATTAAGAGTAGATAGAATTCTACGTAATTAATACTTTAAATTAAGAGATAAAGATATTAAGAAAAGGATAGCTTAAGAAGATATTAAATATTAAATAGCTAAGTATACTTCTTAATTTATAAACCTAGAGGTTTCCTCTCTAGATAGGATAGATATTAACTTATTAATACCTAAAGATACTAATTTATAGACTAGTCTAATAGTTCTTACTAATTTAAAATAGTTAGATAGAGAGGAAGGATTATTAAAAGAACTAAATATCTAGAATATAAAAAGAAGGAATAACTATAAGAAGTAAAAGAGGGATTATAACTTATAGTAACTAGTTAATTTTATAAAGTATTTTAACTACCCTAAGTTTATAAAACTATTTATATTACCCTACTTAGCCCTTATTACCCTAAGAGATATTATATTTAACCCTATTAATACCTTAGTAGGATTTAATACTATAAGACCTAAAGGGAACCCTATACTAAATAAAGATAAGCCTATACTAGTAGTCCTATAGTATATATAATAGAACTAAGAATTTATAAATTACTTAATAACTTAGTATAGAAGAGGGTTATTTATTATAACTTTAGCCTAGGTATAATATTTATTAGACCTTTATAATATATAAGGGAAGCTAATAAGATAAGAGGAGTTAAATAATTTAGAAGTTATAGCCCTTTTTATATTTATAATTAAGGGCTACCCCTATAGTATCTATACCCTAATTTATAAAGTAGCCTAGTAACCTAGGAAAGAAATTAATAAGGCTTCTATAAAGCCTAAAAGAGTAGAGGTAAAGAATCTCTAGGATATTATTAGAGCTTTCTTTCTATTAAATTATAGTAATTATTACTAAGCTATAATTTTTATAGACTAGTTAACTAGCTATTGCTTTTATTATAACTCTATATAGGATTAGAATAGTAATTAGCGCTTTATTAAGGCTATATAGGACCTTAATATATAGTATTATAAGATAGGAGCCCCTCTATAACTCTAAAAGCTCCTATTAATTAATACCTATATAGTTAATTTAGTTTAGTAGAGGGATAGATTTATATATAGCCTCTAATATATTAAATAGGCTAGAGCTCTAATTCGAAAAGGATTACTATCTCTATATTTTAGGAATATAACCTTAAGTAATAGTATATTATTCTCTAACTCTAAAATCCCCTTAGTTACTTAATATATATCTATAACTACTATAGAGCTTTATAACTTAACTATTAATAGTAGAATAGCTCTATAAGATACCTTATTAAGCTAAGAAGACTTTAAGAAAGTACCTTTCTTCCCTTTATACCCTCCTACTCCTTTACTTATAAATAATAATATAATAGACTTTAGAAATAATAATAACGTTATACTATCTCCTATAGTAAATATTCCTTAACCTATTTATAAATTATTAGTATTATCTAGGTCTACTTTATTTAAAATACTAGATAATAAGCTTAAATACTTTAGATATTAGCTTTAGTTATAAGTCTTATAGATATTAAGTTATAATATAACTATTAAGCTATACCTAAGAACTATGTTTATAGATATACTATTATATCCTAAGAGGCCTAGTCTTTTAAATAAGTATAACTATAGCTATATAGACTATATCTAGTAGAGAGTTAACTAGTAGGATTAGATCTAGTAGAATATACTTAAAGGAGTATATTATTATAACTTCTTATATTTAGCGTAATAAGGCGGGTAGTTTTAACTATACTAAGGATTAGAGTAGGATAAGGAGTAAAATAAAGAGGAAGAGGTAATAAAGCTATTATTAAGATATAACTTATAATAAGAGATAGTTAAACCTAAGGGACCTTCTTAATAATAAGATTACCTACTTAAAAGATATTATTAATAAATTAGATTTATAAATAGGGTTTATTTATTATTTCTATAGAATAGTTTTATTTATTTTTTTAAGACTCTCCTTTATAATATTATAAAGAGTCTTAAGGGGATAATTAAAATAGAATAAGATAGACTTAGCTATATAACTTTTAGAAAACTCCCTTAGTATATAGACTTATTATAAGAAGACTATAGAGTAAAGCATAGAAGAGAGGAGTATAATAGACTTTAGGATAATATATATATTATTATAATTAGTACCTTAATAATCTTATACCTCGTTTTTTAGTATTTTCTTAGTAAATCTACGCCTAATTTAGATAATCTCTTTTAATTAGATTTGTGAATTATTCTATATATCTTTTAAGCCTGCTCTTAATATTTTTACCTATTTATAGGTAGAGCTATGTTATTTATTATTTTTCTAGTTCCTATTAGTTCTAGCCCTTTTCTACTATCCTCCTAGATATTAAAATAAATATTTAAATACCTTTTTCTAGTAATAAGAAATAGAAGCGCTTTTATAAGAATATAAGTAAAGTTAGTATTATTTTAATTCCTATTAAGAATATATTTCTAATATAATCTAGCTTATTAAATCCCCCCTTACTCCCTCCTAGAAGTATACCTAGTAAATAAAGGAGGTTAAGGAGGCTAATAACTTTTAAAGCTAAAAAGTAAGCCCTGATAGATTCCTTTAATAAGGAAACTAAGGGTAATAATAAGTTTATATACTAAGAAATCAAAGTAAATATAATATAAATCTCTTTTAAATATAATTAGAATATAATACTAATATAATCTAGCTTTAACTTATTTAGTATTCCTAGTATTTATCTAGAAAGGTAGCTTATAAGCTTATTATTAGTTAAATCTACTAATAAGCTTTTTTTAAGATAAAGAACCTTATAGTTTACTCTTATTAGTATTATAAATTATAGAATAAATCCTATTATAAGTATTCTTTTAAAATATTTAGAATATATTTCTAATATAATTAATTTAATATAATTTTTCCCTATATCTAGCTTATTTTTTATACTAAGCTTAATAATAATAACTCTAAAACTTTTTAGTATTATATAAGTATTACTTATAATATTACTCTAATTAATAGAATTAAGAAGGGAAATAATAGTTATACCCTAGGTCTTACTTTAGATCTTATTTCTAATTCTAAAGTAGAGAGAGAGGGTAGTATTACCTAGAGATTAAAAATAGGAATAAATAGTAATTATAAGTAGAATATATTTAAAATATAATTCTATAAATAGTATTTTTAAAGGCTTATAGCTTAAGTAAATATTAATTTATATTATATAATCCGTTTTGTATAATTTAAAATTTCTAATAGTACTTATAGCTAAAAGTAAAGGGGGGTAAGATAAGGTTTTATAGAGGGGGAAGCTGAGGTATAGGCTAGAATAAAGAGATAGGACTCTCGGTCTACTCACCCTAGTATAGTCGGCATTTAAGGAACGGTCTAGCCCAACTTGGAAAGGATCAGGGAAAAAGAGGAGATGCTGACGTTGGTAGAGCGTTATAGCTTTCCCGGTGGGAAGGCGGCTTCTGTACCTAACCAATAACCGTCGCCCGAGCTGGGTTTCTTTGCATTACAGGTTTGCCCATCTCTCCAATTTTCTGAATACGTTTCAAAGCTTATCTCCTCGGTGGACTCAAGAATCATGAGCGAGCAAACAGAGGAAGTCGGAGGCCGACATGAATATGGCCGTTTAAGTCGTCAGTGAGTACGCAAAGATGCACAGCGCACCAAGGTACCAACATGGAGGTCCCGCGCGCACCGTTCGAACCGCATCACCATGCCAGTATCAGTGTCATCTCTTTTTTGTTTTCCGGCGTGTTACAAGAGCTATGACAACCGTTTGGGACGGCAGTTAATGCGGCTCTCACTAGACTTGCGAGAGACATTGGATATTGTTAGTTCCTTTGCAGGTCCCTTGCTGTCGCAGACTCAAGCAGGAACCAACTTTTGGACTCGGACGGGGAAGCAACAGAAGCCCGCCTTGCGAAGCCAGCCAAAGACTCGCCAGATCTAACGCCGATCTGCAACTGAAAGACCAGACGGAGAGCAAATCAGCGCGAAGCCCAAGAGGTCGAGCTCTTCAGATAAACCACCCAACCGACTCAAAACAGCGCAATCAATTACTGAAGTACAGGTCGATGCCCCAGCCAGCTGCCAAGAGTGAGGGGAGCCTCTATCCGCCTATCGGTAATCGGATGCTGTCTACTCGAGGGTTGCAGCTCCCAGTCCAGGCCTGGAGTAACCCTCGGCACGGCCTCTTGGCGAAAGGCAACAGCAGATGCGCAATCTCGTTGACCCCCCGAGCGAATCAGGGATGCCCTCCCTTCCCCCTTGCGATCTTGCTGCACAGACGGCCCCTCCCGACCACAGAACTGGGTCAAGCCATGGACGTGCTCTTACCCCTGAGCCCGGTAGTGGTCAGGATCGACACGTCTTGTCTTACATAGTACGCACCCCCTGTGGCTGACAAGCATGGATAGGGCAGATGTCGCTTTGTGGCTCAGCCTTGGCAGCTCTTCTGGGCGCCATCTATCGGTTAAAGCTGCCCAGCTGCGAAATTTATTCCTAGCGCTGCGCTGTCGCAACCTAAACCTAACTGCAGCACACTAGCCTCACCGGTTGACTTCCCGTCATCCACTTCCCGTTGGTGGTGAGGAGCCCCCAAAAACCATATCAATATTGCGGCTCCTTTTCGCCAATATACCACCGGGGGGGAAGGGCGGCACACGCATTTAGCGCGCGCACGCAAAATGCCACTTCAGTAGAGAATACCGTTTTCAATGGTTGTTCGCCTAGCCGTCGATCAGTGGATGACGTGACCCATTTGTCCTGCGTCGTCGCCAACCCTCGGCTCTCTGAAGATTGACACCGTCCCTGTCTCAGACCGCCATTTTCCTCCTTCTAGAAGAAGACAAAACCACAAAAAACAATAATGTCAAACAGACATTCCTGCCCGGAAGAATCAGATGAGATTTAATGTGCTCAAGTCAGGGGACTGTCACCGGGCGAAGTAGACACTCGTTGTTCTGCTAATGGCCCACCGCGTGTGTCGTGCTCCCCAGACACGCAGCCAAATTGCTGCTTCTATGTCCAACAGGCGAGCTATCT
Source organism: Colletotrichum ledebouriae (assembly GCA_036785755.1). Taxonomy (NCBI): domain Eukaryota; kingdom Fungi; phylum Ascomycota; class Sordariomycetes; order Glomerellales; family Glomerellaceae; genus Colletotrichum; species Colletotrichum ledebouriae. The sequence continues at coordinate 7,581 of JAVHLU010000390.1, forward strand.
TGGCGCGGCCATGGCGTCGTCGAATGACAGGACTTGACGGGCGTGTAGAAACCCCAAAAGCTATTTACCGGGACATGCGTCTAGCGCAGACTGATATACACTGGAGCATAGTCTAAGTGAGGAGTAGACGATTGTGTAGCTGGATAGAGACCTCTAGCAGCTCCTGGTTAGACGGAGATGAAAATGGTTTGGGGAAGATGGCCGAGCCTGTTCGCGCAGCCTTTCAGTCACCTGGTAGGCCCAGAACGAACTTCTATGGAATATGTACCCCCCCACGGTCCCTTGTTCGTGTGGCTTGACGTCCTCCGCGAACAAATCGAGCCGCAGCCCCGTGGTGTGACCTGGTAACAAAACCTCACGACCGGCGGGAGTTGCCCTTATCCAAGGGGTCGCTGTCTCGGCCCGTTGTTTATTGTGGGCTATTTCGAGACGCAACTTAAGAAGTACGTCCTGAGTAAATGAAGGGCTCTCGTTTGCTCCCCGACGGTGAGCATGGTTCACCTGGACTACACCATCGCTTCCATCCGAAGGCCACCGCCACTGTCACGAACTTGACGGCAGATCGCCCGTGCTAGGCTCAAGCTGGGTACCTCCCTGTGCATGGATATGAGTATCCGCTTCACGCCTCACAACGACCAACTCTTCTAGCCAGAACTGGAGATATCAATAATGAGAGGCGTGGTAACGTAGCAGGCTCCCTTTTTGACCAGTATTAAAGAGCGGATCTCCTCACTCCAACAGGACTTCATCACATCATCGACTTCGAGTTCAGGAGCAATTCACTTGCCAACATCTTTTTTTTTGTTCACCCTTTTTTCCAGACATCAACAGGGTTGATCAACAGCTTGAGCGGGACTCTCTTGTCTGCTTCGCTTCCTTATCACGAGCGATTCGTTTCTTCTTTCCTTCTTCCCACCACAATTCATCCTAAAATGGTTCCTCCTCGCTCTGGATCTGCCATGGGCATGCGCAGCCGCGGCCCTGTAGAGTTGAACGTCGGCATCGCCAAATCTTACGAGGTCCGCGGCCCCAAATCCCCCCTGCCACGGTCTCCCCTCAGGGACACCGCCGTCGAAGATCGCACCAGCCGCGCTTCGTACGAAGATCGTCTCGACGGCGCCCTCCACGTTCTCCGCACTGAAGCCAACGCTCTCCAGGCCCTCGCGCAACTCTACTCGTCCGAGCGCGTCTGCCGCGATGGCTTCTTCCGCGCCGTCGAAGCCCTCACCCGCCACCGCGACCACCGTGGCAAGGTCGTCTTCATCGGTGTCGGCAAGTCCGGCTGGATCGCGAAGAAGCTCACCGCCACCTTCAGCAGCCTGGGCATTCCGGCCGTCTTCCTCCACCCCACCGAGGCTCTGCACGGCGACCTCGGCATCGTCGGCGACCACGACACCCTCATCATGATCACCTTCTCCGGCAGGACTCCCGAGCTCATGCTGCTCCTCCCGCACCTCAACAAGGACTGCCCTCTCGTCCTCCTCACGTCGCCCACTCGTATGGAGACCTGCGAGATCGCCAAGGCACGCCCCGACCTCATTCTCCTGCCTGCCCCCATCCCCGAGTCAGAGAAGGACTCCTTCGGCGTCTCTGCTCCCACGACCTCGACCACCATGGCCATCGCTGTCGGCGACGCCCTCGCATACGTTGCCTCCAAGGAAATGTACCCCTCGGTGTCTTCCGTATTCGCCAAGAATCACCCGGGCGGCGCCATTGGCCAGGCCTTCAAGACGAAATGAGCGACTCGAGTTTTGGGATTTTGCGCGACTTGTTGCTTAACGGGGCGGGGCGTTCTCGGGTCAAAGGATTAATTCTTCAATTGCAGCGGATAGAGTGCAGCGGATAGATACAGGGCTCTCGTGACGTCCACATTGTTGTACATTTAACCTACAACTTTGGACGGTATTCATTCCTCCAGTTTGCATGGACTGCCACATCTTCATAGAATTTTCTTCAGATGTTTGGATACCACTAAATTCGATGATTCACGACTGATTCTACTTAAACGACTGCGATGTCCATCTTGATCATGGTGGTGATATTTTGATGCTACTATGATGTGCTGCGATATAAGCGAATCAGTTATTTGCTTCATGTATCGAGGAGAATCGAGTTAGTGTAGTTGCCCACGATATGTCGTTGACCAAAATCTTGGCACGTATCGGAATGCAATTTATTTGAGTTCGCTAGCTTCTCCTCAGCCGACTACCGAGATGCAGATAATCAATCACCTTGGCAAACCTTCAGGGAAACCTTGCACATATCATAATGTCTCATCACTTGTTCTGTTACCAATGTCTCAGTGACACAGTCACAACGTCCGAGGTCTCAGCCTCACGTCGTTTTCTAGAACATGCCGCAATCGTGTGCCGGCAAGCCGTGGTAAGGCACGAATGACCTGCCGCGATGCCGACAGGACTGCTTCCAGACCCCAGGAATCCAAAACGATGAGTTCCTTTTGCGGAGCCTGTCGCAGATTGCCAGACAAGGCGCTTGCTTTTGCAGGAGATCTCGTCGACAACTCACCAGCGTCTCACAAGCTCTCCACGAGTCTGTTTTGGCTTGCCTGCAGAATCAGAAGAGGGCCCCCTCCTCCCCCGGCTGCCACGTACTCACTGTAATCTCGCTCCAACAGCTCCCCAAACACGGCATTTGGACGCTGTTTGCTTCTGGTGCCTTCCCCATCAGCTGGTACTATGAAAGCTGGTGCCAGTCCTGCCACGCTCACCCCCGGCGTGAGGATCGCCCGTGCAGGACCAGGGAAATTTTTAGGGGCCGCGGACCATACCGACAGGGGTTTCCCAGCGCTTCTTCTCGAGCGTAACAGCACCTGTCACGGCACGTGGGGTTCGACCCGTAGTCCCAAGGACGAGGTTTGCTGTCGTCGGCCGGTGGTGGAGCCGCAACGTTTAGCTGATTCAGGAGCTCTCAGAGAGATTAATCATGCCCCGGGCACCGCTGTTGTGGCGCCGATCCGCGAACAGGAGGACCCCCGTTGATCCTCGGAGCCGGGGTCCCCAAGGAGGACGCTCATCAGCCACCCGAGCGCCATGGCGGCTACATTGACGACATTTGACGTACCCCCCTTGTGGGGAGATGCGTATTAGCCGCTATCATTGTTGTCCAAGACATGCATTGCACAAGAAACGAGCCGAAATGGGCGCATCTCCTCCTGATAGGGCCAGACCGGCCTTTGGCGGGCATCCGTCCCTAGTGTCTGCCAGTTATCACTCATTGAGGCCCATCGTCGACTGAGCTTCCCTCCTGTTTCCCATGAGCCATCAAGAATCATGTCGCTGCAAGTGCCTAACCCGGACAGGCTACAACTCTTCCCAACAAACCAAGGAGAAAAGCAGACCAGATTTGCTCCTTTACCACCAAGACCGCCTCCTGCGCGGCACTCTTTCATAAATGCTCGAAGCTCATGGATGAGGCCGAGCCAACGCTTCCCTCTCGAGGACCGTTACTCACGTCTACCACGCCTGAGCCGACTGTCATACTTCCCCGTCGCCAACGAGTACATCGATGGAGTCTTCAACGAGAAGACGAACCTGCCTCCGCGGTGGTCGTTCTACGTCCCCGACTTCGACTTCGACGTGAAGGACTTTGAGAAATACGAGAACCGGGACAACAACGAGGACGATGATATGCCCACGGCTCTGAAGGGGTTTCGCGTCGACTTCTATCCCGGGGATCCAAGCGACCCGAAATGCTGGTCGGTCGGCTACAGAATACTCGTCATCGGCATGTTCGCCTTCACGACTCTGGCCACTGGTATCTACTCGACGGCCTACTCTAGTGGCATCAACCAAATGGTCCCGGAACTCGGCATCACCAACCAGTCACTGCCATTGCTTGGCATCTCGCTTTACCTCGTCGGCCTTGCCTTGGGTGCTCTCATCATGGCGCCGCTGAGTGAGACCTTCGGGCGAAGACCGATGTACATCGGAGGTCTCAGTGTCTTCCTGGCTTTCATTCCTCTCGCCGCTCTTGCAACGAACTTCAGCATGATGATCGTCGCACGCTTCTTGGGGTAAGTCCAGTGCTTTCAACATAGTCCCACTTCACCGTGCTAACATCGAGCCTTCAAAGAGCCGTCGCTGGAAGTGTAATGCTTTCCAACGTGGCTGGATCCATCATTGACATCACCGACCCAAAATACCTGCCTCTGGCGATATCTGTTTACTCATTCGGACCTCTCAATGGCCCTGTGCTTGGACCACTCATCGTAAGTGACAACGAGGACGACAACGAGCAGGATCGATGACTGACATCATATGACAGGGCGGGTTTCTGGTTGAAGCATGGGGCTGGAGATCCCTGAACTGGATGTCGCTGATTTCGACGGCGGTGGGGGCCTTTTTCATCATGACAGTCCCTGAGACGTACCGTCCAACGCTTTTGAGAAAGATGGCGGCACAGAAGAGGAAAGAGGAAGACGATCTTCGCTATTGGTCCGACTTCGACGACACCGTCCCGCCCTTCCGCAGAATCCGCACCGCCGTCTCTCGCCCTTTCATTTTGTCCTTCACCGAACCTGTACTACTATTCTGGAATGTCTACATCTCCGTCATCTATGCCATCGTTCAACTGGCGTATGTTGCGTTTCCCATCATCTTCCAAGACGAACGCGGCTGGTCCACGTCGATATCGGGCCTCGCTTTCCTCGGCGTATTCGTCGGCATCGCGCTGGTTCTCGCGACCGAGCCCCTGCTCCGTAAGCTCGTTCAGCGTCGGCCCAAGAACCCCGACACGGGCAAGCCAGAGCCCGAGGCTACCGTCCTCCTCATCTGCATCGGCGCGGTCCTCGAGCCCGTGGGCCAGCTCATGTTCGCCCTCACGTCCCTTCCCGTGGAGATTCCTTTTTACTGGAGCATTCTGTCCGGCGTTCCCTTTGGATATGGCTTCGGTCTCGTTTTCATCTACGGCACTGGCTACATCTCCAACGTATTTGGCATGTACGCGACTTCGGCCTCTGCCGGGAACCTTGTTTTCAGATCAATATTGGGCGCCGTCTTGGTCATCGTAGGCAAGAGCATGTACCACGCCCTCACCCCGCGTATTGCGGGCATCACGATCGGCGTCGCCGAGGTCGTGCTCATGCCCATCCCTTTCATATTTCTCAAATGGGGCAAGAACATTCGGCAAAAGAGTCAACTCATTCGGACTTTAGAGGAGCAGGCGAAAAAGGTTGGGAAGTGAATCATTTTGTACTATTGTGGAAACCGGCGAGATACCCCCTTTCTTTTTGTGTCTATACTGTTTGAGTGCCAGTCACATTTTCCTACGTTCAAAATCGGTTATATATGGTGCACAATTCGCTATCATCCTCCTCCTCATAGACTCATGGCTTGCTATTAATTACATGAGGAATATTTGAAACGCAAATAAGCCCAATTCCCCAACCTTTTGAGATGGCCCTTGCCCACAGCTTCTGTTCCCAATACAGCCTGACCCAGTCGCTCTGGGAGTATTGACGAGAACTCTCCGGAGATGACGAGCCATCATCGAACATGGTAACTTTGTTAATAGCGCCGGTTTTTCATATCCTGTTCCTCTGCGCCTCCAGAGCAACAAATATGGTGAGGAGCCCATGCTTCTCAAACATCCTCTCGAACTCTCGTTCCACCTGATGTCGACGTGCGCCAGCCGCCAAGGACTCACAATCCAGAATGAACGTCGGCCAGATCATCAGTGGGGAAGCGTGTGTGTCAACTGGCACGGCCGCAACCGCTTCTTCGAGTCTGTCGGCTAAAGAGAGTATTTCTCCAAAAGACCGCCCGTTCCAGTCGGTTCTCAAATCGCCGCCATCGTCGGCTCGGAGCAGGAATATTTGTGTTGCCGAGCCGTGCGCTAGCGCTGCCGCGATGCCCGCGTTTGACATTCGTATATTGTTGCTATCCGGGGATTCGGTAGGGCTGCCTTCGCAGGAAGGTTGTTGCACCGCTGCTGGCAGATCCCTGCAGCATTCGGTGAGTGCCGAGGCGATACGAAAGCCTCTGGCGTTGTTGCCAATGCGGGGAGAAAATACGGACAACACCAAGAGCAATCCACCGTCACAATGATTGCTAAAGCAATGGTTCAATGGAACTATCTATGGCGCAAGATATCTTTTGAAAACCCTAATTGATATCTGCGATACAACGGCACCCTGCAATGCACTACATAATCGTTGAATTTGGGCCAAAAAAGAAAAAAATGATTGAAGACGTGCGTATACCGGATCGCTGTAGGATATTTGCAAAAGACGCTCTAAATTGTTTGCCATTTCCGAACCCCTGGCTCTTTGGAAAAGCGACGAGAGATAAAATACACTGATCCTTGGTCGACCTGCATCAAAATTTGCCCACATCTCCCGAGGTGAATGGTCAAGACTCAAGCGTCGACAACGCGAAGAAGACTTTAGAGGAAGGTATCAAGTGAAAGATAAAAATGCTTCTGAGGAGACCGAGCACGAGTTTCCAAGCAAACAAGGAGCGGGATCTGTCTTTTTTGAATATATTGGCTAGTACACTAGGAAAGACAGATCCTGGTCTTAAGTAAAGTCTCTCCAGGCGAGTTCTCCACACCAAATCTCTTAGGTACTAGCGCCGAAACGAAGCAATTGCAACCCTTGTCATAACAAGCACCGTGAACCATCGCCAGCCCTAATGTCCCGCAATGATCTCCACCACGCTTTGTGTTTTCCGATTCTGCCATTCCCAGCATCCGATATTCAGACAGATTACCAGCGCCGATGGTTTAGTGGTAAAATTCTCCGTTGCCATCAAGCAGCGTCGGGGAGCCGGGGGTTCGATTCCCCCTCGGCGCATATTTTTGCCCCTGCACGCACTAGGAAGGAGACTGACAATTTTTCTGAAACTGGTTGAAAGGCTTTCTAACTGCCTGCCATGGAGAGTAAACCGAGTTCTTGATGATTGGCATCTGCTAATTGGAGGAAGAAGACTTGTTCGAGCTATTTGCAACTCATGAAAAAATATTTCAGTTTTTGTGTAGATACTTGGCTTGGAATGAATGATCTTCTAGCGAAAATTAAAAAAAAACACCTTTGCATGATGTTCTGCCTGAGATTTAGAAAGCCATGGTTGCATAGGAAACTGCGCCTTGAAAGTAACCGAGATATCTGTGAGCCGAGCCATTGCTTTTCTAAAGATGGCATTGGAGTTCACGTCGAAGTCAGAAGCATACTAGAAGTTATCGAATACAGAATTTCAGTTAGATCAGGGCTAAGACTTATGGACAGGTCCCAATGGGTTATGTGCCTATTTCGTATCATGAGAAAAAATAAAAGTACTCCTGAGGCTTCTTGAGCCATGAGCGAGACTAACGCTTCAATACTTCAGGGAATGCCCGACTGACCGGCCGTGAACATCGTGATGCAATGGCTCCAAGCAAAAGCTATAAATGAGGGTTATATCTACTGTGAAGTGCTGCTGGAGCATTCAGGGCAATCTCTCTGCGAGACATTTCTCTGCAAACTATGTGGATTCTTTTGTTATAATATGCCTGATGCTCGCTAATCAGGAACGATTTGCCTTTGGACGACTTATGTCGCTCGTTACATCATTCTTGAATACATGACTCCTCTTGCTGAGAACCTAATACCTTCCTCGCATGACAACCGGATGCTACTGCCTTCCCTGCATCGACTTGTTCGTTTTCATTGTAGCCAAAACAGGACGGTTCGGACGCTTTTAGCAGCCACAGTGATATGGGCTGTTTGCAGGTTTGTTCATCAGAAGATTCCCCGTGGGACTTCCAAGATTCGGGTTCAATCAGCGGACCAGGTAGCGATGGGTAGATACGATAGCATATCAGTAATGAGTTGTGTGAGCACATATTGTCACGTGACAAGGGGTGGGTCACCCACCAGGGTAGAACTTCTCCCTTATCGACCCCTGCTTGTCTGATTAGTCTCTCCACTTACATCACACCCAGCTTCACAGAGAGACGTTTGTTTGCCCACTTCAGGCAGTTCCATCATTCATCATCGTTTTATTGCAGAGCCCAGCTCTTCATACATGTAGGACGCAGACTACCAGGCTTTTAGATCAAGCCCATGACGCAATATAAACATCAGATATGCTTCCAACTACTGGAGATCTCAGTTCGTCAGTTCGTCACATAGGCTGACGAGGGAAGTCGCTGGTTTAGTAAACGCCAGGAAGAATCCTCCATCTCACAGTCTTCTTGTACTTCTCCCAATCCTCGCCATACTTGAGCGAACAAGCCACATCGTCACGTCCCTCACGGTGAATGAGCAAGATGGCGAAATACAACACGTAGAAATACGTGAAGATCATGCCCCATCCACGAGCGGCACCCTGGACGACCTGAGTTCCGTCGAGCATCGTGACGGGACCGGAAACGGCACTGCCGGCGGGCAGAATCACGTAGCCGGCGACGGCGGTCGGCGCGCTGAACGGCGACGCCTGGAGCCAGTCGCCAAAGTAGTTGATGTGGCGCGACATGCCCCACCAGCCGCCGGTCAGGAGCTTGGTGCCGCGGTTGGTCTGGATGAAGGGCATGCCCTTGACGCTGGGATGGTCCGGCTGGGTGCGGAAGCGCTTCTTCTGGGTGTTGGAGGAGCGGAAGATGTACAGACCGGTGGCGAAGACGGCGGCGACCGACGCGATGCCGGCCCAGCCCAGGTGGACCGGATAGACGGAGAGATAGCGGGTCTGGGTCGAGTAGAGGAAGGGAACCCAGGCGATGTCGCCAAAGGACAGCATGAAGCCCATGCCGTCGGTGATGATGTCCATCATGGTGATTACGCCGGCCTCGTAGTACTGGCCCTCGAGAACGTAGTACGATTGGACCGCGGTCGTGAAGACGATGCTGTCGGACAGGTACCCGTAGTTGCGGTACTGCTTGGCGCAAAAGGCGAGGTCCAGGATGATCCAACCCGTCAGGCCGGGGCGGAACTCGAACCAGGTCTTGATGTCGATCTCGCCGAACAGGGGCAGCGTGACGCGGGGGTTCAGCTCGCGGCCGATGTAGAAGTCGTAGATGAGGCTGCCGGTGTTGCCGCCGACGGCGAGTTCGCGGTTCTCGGCGTTGCCGGGCTTCACGCTGAAGCTGCAGACGTAGCAGTAGACGGACAGCAGGTAGCCAATGATGATGTTGGCGGTCAGGAGTTGGAGGTAGTTGTCGGAGATCCAGGTCCAAACAACGAAGTCCGCGCCCTTGTAGTAGGTGCCAACGGCCAAAGCGGCCAGTTGGAGAACCGTTGCGCTGAAAGCTGGAGTTCTGGAGTCAGAGTCTTGGTCAAGTGGCATTAGACGAGAGAACCCCTACCATTAAAGCAGTACTTGAGAGGGCGGCCGGATTCTCTCAACTTGGTGCCGAGGACTTCCTGGGCCGGGAGGACACGGTGAAGAACCAAGCTCACGAAATAGTAGGCAAGAGTCCACCCGAAGACCTCCCAGCTGCAGAATCCCCAGAGGCCATCAGCAGGCCACGGGATCTCGGCCTTCAACTTCTCCAACGTGAGAGTACGAGGGCTGAGGGTGGAAGGTGCAGGGCACCCGGTCTTGTCATTGCAGACGAAGAAGAAGGTCCAAAGGAGGACGGGCAGCCCAAACACGATGCCGAAAGCACCTGGCCTGAGAGAGAATTCGAGTCAGTGGTGAGAACGCGGGTAGGCAATCTAAAGCGACTTACGGGCCTCCAAACTCATAGGCGTGCTTTTTGGCAGCCATGATTGCTTTGACAGTGATCCTGCGTAAGGGAAAGATGGCCTCACTGGCACTGTCCGGGTCAAAGACGACGTTTGACCAAACCAGCGTCTGCTAGTTCGTGACGCGGAAGGTTGAGAAAGAACGAAGCCACCGCGCCGGGTGTCCGGGTACATCCCCCCCTTAAACCGGTGGGAGGCGCAGATTTTGCGGGTTGGGCTCGTGCATCAGCCAATTTCCCGTTGCTGGGGCGCTAAACCACAGGCGAGTGCGCCCGGCGGTCGCGGTGCCCCGGTCTCGGCCCCACTCTTCCGTCGTATTCGGGTTCATACCGCCTCTCAGTCGATTCGGAAGACGGTGATCCGATGACCTGTTCTTGGTTCCGGAAAACGGGTTTCCAGTGATGTTTATAGCCCACAAATGCTAAGCGAGCTGAAAACCGATGCTGCGATTATGATACTGTCATCAGCCTCTCTCACTGTCATTTGCTCGAAAGGCCGCGTTCATCATCTGATGAGCTTATGCCCACATCTTCTCATTACCACTAAGCGTCTTCGAATACTGTACATTGTTTTGATTTCATCGACGCCTTGCAGTCTCAGCACGAACGCCTTCAGTATCAATCGCTTAGTAAACCTTCTTCTCGTCGTGATGAGAGCACATCTTGCCGTGGCTGGACGTCTCAGCCATGAGCTTCCAACGGCGGAACTGCTGGAGGACACCGGCACGGCCGCGGAGGACCGGAGTAGTGTCGGCACGGGGAGGAACGCCGTCGAGAGAGAGAGCGAGCGTCGCAAGAGCGCGACCGGCTGCTTTGGTGTTGACCGTAATCGCATCCCAGTTGATGTTGTCCAGGGTGTCGCAAGCCAAGTGGTAGCACAGGTCATTCTCACCCTCCCCGGTGAAAATGGAGGCAGTTGGAATACCCAAAGCGATGAAGCCAGCGTAGTCCGACCGATCATCGAACTCGGACCAGGTGACGTTCTTGCCGTTGGCTTCAAGGTAGTCCGCGAGAAGCTGAGGACCAATACCGCTGTTGCTGTAACTTGAGAGCTCGTAGATGGGGTTGGGAGAACCGATCATATCATAGTTGAAATAGTACTTGATCTTGTCCGCCTCCTCGGAGCTCAGGTTCTCAGTGTAGTAGTACGAGCCCACCAAGCCGGCTTCTTCGGCGGCCCACCAGGCAAAGCGGATCTTGTGGGGGAACCCGCTGTACTTCTTGACGGATCCCATCAGCTGAAGCAGTCCAGCGGTGCCGCTCCCATCGTCGTTGACTCCAGGGCCCTCAAGAACACTATCAAGGTGGGCACCGAGCATGATGACCTTGTTCGGGTCGCCTTCCTTGGTTTCAGAGATGACGTTCCAAGTCTCGCGTTCCTCGAAGATGGAGTCGACGATGAGCGTGACGGTGACCTCCTCTCCAGCGGCGAGCGCGGCCGACCACGCCTCGCCAGTCTCCTCAGTGATGATCCCCATGGGGACGAGAAGACCAATGTTCTCAGCACCAAGAGTGGGCTTGACAATGTCGTCACCCGGGACATTGTTGTACAGGATGACTCCTAGAGCACCTGCAGCCTTTGCGTTCTTGATTTTGTCAGAGATGGCGCAAACGCCGCGCTTGATGAGCGCGAGCTTGCCGGTGGCGTCGATGCCGTCAAAAGACTCGGGAAGGCAGCCGGAGCCGTTCTCGTCGTCCACAGGGGTGTCAATGAGAGCAGCTGTGATGCCGCCAGGCAGCGGGGTGGCGGTGTTGTACTCGGCGCTGATAACGATGACGTCCGCTCCGTCGGGGCCCGTTACGGAGATGGCGTTGGTCTGCTCAAAGGTATGGTTGAAGGGTTGCAGCCAGGTGTCCATCTCCTTGGCAAAGCGAGTCTGCGCACGCTCTAGGACGAAGTCGACCGAGGCCTTGTATCCCGGCGTACCGAATGCGCGGGTGCCGCCATTGTCGCGACCGATCTTGTTCAAGTTCCAAAGAACGCGCTCGAGTCTATGTAATCCATTCAATTAGCTGGCTGCACTCATCTGAGAAAGCCTGACGACACCACTCACTCTTCTGTCTTGACGTCAGCCTCAACCTTATCGGCGGTGAGAGGGTCGTTGGCCAGGCAAGTGGTGGCCAGAGCCAGGGCGGCGACGGAGCGCGAGCTCCTATCTTTTAATACGGTTTGCCCGCGCAGAGCCATCCTGAATACATGCTTCCTTTTCCCAACTCTTCGAATCCCGGCGCATTCTCACTTTGCATGCGACGCTGCGCTGCTCTAGACGGCAGCTCATATCCCCAAGCTTGAGCTGAAGCTAATCTTGGCAGATGCAGAAGTTCCCAAGCCCCTGGTCGAGCCCACATGGACTGAAGGCGGGGAAGACGCAAGAAATCGCGAATCAGACGGCCTCAATCACTGATAAGCATCTGCCCAGAAGGTCCGTCGCGATGAGGCTGGTCGAGCGCCCCCCATCCTGCCACCAACGCGGCTCAATTTCCGCCTCAAGTTGCGAAAGGCGTGAGGAGAAAAGCAGGAACAGAGCGTTGTGTTTATTTCTTTGGTGCGGTCGCGGCGATAGGGACCGGTCGCAACGTCTTGGCTTGAGTGTCCGCACGCCTCGATGTAACCTCAAAGGGCAGGTGCCAAGACGGTTCATATCGCGGGGCGACGTGTTTGGACCAACTGCATAGCGGCAATGCAATCGAGACCGCAATGACCTGCCAATCCTGCTCGTCTGCCTGGCCAGGGTGTATAGACAACTTTGGTCTCAGTCAGTGTTCTCAAACGATCCACAGGTCACGTAACGTGTTTCCTTCGTCTTAGGTGCGGGGCACGCGAAATCCATCTCAACTTGTCTCCTTCCTTTTGTGCCTCCTGTCTTGGCATCTGCAAAAGCATGCTGCCAAGATTACTCCTTCCGGTTAAGTCGGGGACCCGAAGGTGTCCCATTGACTTCACACCCAAACCGCCATCCCCGAAGAAGGATACCTTCTATGGTTAATGTCTTAACAAGGGCATTCACTAATACTCAGATAAATGAATGATGGTCGTCAGCTAAATAAACGAAACACAATAGCTCACGAGATGATGGATTTAGAAATGGATAGCTGAGAATATGCGGTCACTCGAACAGAATGTAACTATCGCTTGGCGTGATTGCCTGGAGGATGTCGTAGTGTTTTGCTACTCAATCTTCTGTTGATCTTTTATTAGTGAGTTGAGCTAAATTGAACCAAAATCTCCATGAAATCTCGCACTCACAAGGCTCGCAACTGCAACAACATTCCTGGGGCAGCTTTCGAAAGCTCCAGAGCTAGGATAGTGCACTATTCCCGTCCGGTAATATGTCGCCCATGCACGTGTGCAGAACCTGACCGGCTTCCTCGCTTTTTCTTGTTGTGTCAACACCATCCGAATGAATGATACGTGTTGAAGAAATAAATCTTGGAGGAATGCAAAAGTTGCATTTGAGCCGACCGCGGCAGGTCGACGAAAATGGGGACCGATCGGACCAGAGAGTGACGTCGTGTCGGCGTGGGGGCCACAAGCTCAGATCGCGGCGCGGGAGCTCCCGCCTCACGAGGTGTCGTCGGAGAGCGAGTCGGGACGAACGGCACCCAAAGGTCATCACTCCCACGGAATTTCGGGGTTCCTCTTGGTGAGACACCATAGATAATTGTCGTCAAATACGCCGAAATTTGTCCAGACTCCATTGGAATCAGGGACCGGCTGGTTGGCTTTGCTAGCGCGCGCAAGTCCCGAGTCGTCCGGCGGCGACTCTGTCGCGACGGAACACATACGTCATAGCGTGCTCAGGCCCACAACCAGTCCTCGACTTGACCTCAGGTACCCTTGCCAAGGCCGGCATGTCGAGACCTTTAAGACCTCGCAACCGGCCGCATTCTTTCGTGTCATTTTCTGTGCGCGTCAACTGGCAGTCCGGAAAGAATACGCAACATGGCCGAGTCAAAATCAAAACAGTCAGAAGTCCCGACCTTCACACCAACCGACTATGTGAAGTTCTTCGGGGCCGGCGCTCTCGCAGCGACGCTCACCCACGGCGCCTCAACACCAATCGACGTCGTCAAGACGCGGATCCAAGTCGACGACGCCATGAAGGGCCTCAACATGATCAGCGCCGGCCGGACCATCGTCGCCAAGGAAGGCGCCTCGGCGCTGCTCACCGGCTTCGGCCCAACGGCGGTGGGCTACCTCGTCCAGGGCGGCGGCAAGTTCGCCGGCTACGAGTTCTTCAAGAAGCAGTTCATCACCCTCGCCGGCGGGCCGGACCGGGCCACCGACAAGCGCACGGCCATCTACCTCGGCGCCAGCGCCACGGCCGAGTTCTTCGCCGACATACTCCTGTGCCCCCTCGAGGCGACGCGGATCCGCCTGGTCTCGCAGCGGGGCTTCGCCGACGGCCTGACGTCCGGCTTCATGCGCCTCGCCCGCGAGGAGGGCCTCCGGGGGTTCTACTCGGGATTCGTGCCGCTGCTGTTCAAGCAGGTCCCCTACGCCGTCGGCCAGTTCTCGGTGCACGAGGCGGCGGTCGAGGTCATCTATCGCGCGATGGGCCCCGAGAGGAAGGCCAGGATGACGCAGCTGCAGTCGACGGGCGTGGAGCTGGCGTCGGGCGTCGTCGCCGGCGTCGCGGCGGCTGTGCTCTCGCACCCTGCGGACACGCTTCTGTCGGCCATCAACAAGGGCGCCGGAGACCCGAAGCAGGGCGCCACGAGCAGGATGTTCCAGCTGGCGCGCGAGTTTGGGCCGAAGAGGCTGCTGTTGACGGGACTGGGACCCCGTATTGTCATGACTTGCGGTCTGGTCGCGGGGCAGTTTGTCATTTATGCGCAGTGCAAGACGTTGGTTGGAGCGCCGGCGGGCATCGAGATTCACAAGGAGGAGTCACTGTGAGCAGGAGGCACATGCATGGAATAGAGGATAGACGTGATAAATTGGTTTGGTAGGCGTTTGGCACCTTGGGTTCGGCGGGTAGCGAGCGAGCTTGTCTACAATTTGAAAATTCGTTAAACCAGCTTTGAAACGCATGTTGCCTGATGTGATGGTACCTTATTCTTCACTAATATTTCTCTGTCAGCCCCGGCCATCGCTGCGTACCGGTCGAGCTTTGCATCCAGTCCATAAGAGTCAGCCCACACCGCTTATTCGCCGTAACGCAGAGTAACGCTGCCACGGAGGAAATGATACGGGCACGCGCAGAAAGATCGATGCGTGTGTCTCGAACCCTCCAGGTCTGAGGAATGGCCGATGTTTCTCCTGGGGAGGTTGGACGAGCACTCGCGTCCCGGACGTTTGCGAGAGGCTGAACTCACACAGAGCCGTTTGGATCTTATTCTGAACTGACACTGGTTTTGATTAAAAGCGGAAAATAACACGATATACAAGTTCGATGCTGCCTTTGAGATCGCACTTCCCGACAAATCAAAATGAGCAGCCGCTGCCGAGACATGAGGTGCTAGTAATAGGATTCCAGGCAGGAAGGAAGTAGGCTCCCTAGAAGGCAGCAATTGCCGTCCCGATCGAGCTGGGCCTAGAGCGCGGGAACGAACAAGCCCTCCGTCGAGACTTCCCTTCCGATGAGTGCTAGGTCGCCATTGACTACCTATATTCCAAGCACCTAGATGGAAGGGAAGGCACGAAGAAGAGATGTCTCAGTTTGGAAGGACCGGTGTTAGGTGCCTCCTTCTGGCTCTGAAGAGGTCGCCGATGTGCACCGCAGCCTCTCCCCAAAAAGAAGTGATGGCACCTTCTGTCGGAACACTTCGCAGTTTCTGCACCAAATCGACTTGTTCTTCGGAAGCTTTATTGAGATCAGAATAAAAGCGGTCGTCCTTCAATGCAGTCTGCCCATTAGCAACGTCCCAGTCATCACCAATCCGGACACCAATACCCGCCTCAGACTCATTCAAACTACCCTCTCTAAGCCGTCAAAAATTCTGACCAGGAAACATGACCATCCCTCTCGTGCTCTTCCTTCTCTCCGCCGCGGCCCTCGCAGCAGCAGCCGAGTCATTCACCCTCACGGCCTACGTGCCCGCCGTCGGCGCGATCCACGGCAAACACATCAACGCAAGCGGCCGCCGTTTCCTCATCGGCCTCGACACCCCGTCTTCCTACTGCCCGGAGCTTCCGCGGATGGAATGTCCCCTGGGCACATCCACCACCGTCGGCGAAGACCTCACCTACTTGAGCGTACGTCCACCCAATTTCCTCGCCTTCTAAACCCCCCACTCTTGTGGTTCTTTATCTCATGCCCCGAGAGACTTCCATCCTGCTCTCGTTCTCGGATAAACCTTCTGACACAGAATCGGAATTCTCCAGGTAATGACGCCAGGCGGCCAAGCAGTCTACGTCGCCCCGGACGGTATCGTTTCCTACACCGCCGCGCACTCCTCTTACATGCCCCCCGGCTCCACTCTGAGGGGTTTCTACGAGAAGATCGTGGCGTCGTCGTGTTCGGCCGAGCGGACGAAACTGCTTGACTTCTGCTCGCTTGATACAGCGGCCAAGGGCGTCTATGCGTGTCCGAACCCAGATATTGCCGACACTTGGCTGCTGGTTGCGGCTGGTCGGGAATCGAGGTCTTCGAAGGGTGACTGCGTCTTGTTGGAGGGGTTGGAGTTGAGTAAGAGTCCGATCGAGTTCGGAGCTTGGCAATACTGAGGTATTTGAGCAACAAGAGTTGCGCGGAATTGGCTTCCGTGTCTAATGTGTCTAATATGTCGGCTTTGGCGGCGTGCTCTTGTTCCTGCTGTCATATGCTGGGACCAAAGTGCAGGACAACGCATGACAGGTTTCTTGTGCGGTTCTGGTCGGATCACTCCCTTGTTAGGATGACATGATCAAGCGGGACATAGTCTTACAATTTGGTGTTATCAACGAACCTAATCACAGTAAAATACATTCGACCCGCGTGACACATCAGTCAAGTACAAGCTCGACGTCGAAATCCTTAGCCCGGAGCTCATACGCCGGCAGCGTCGCCGGTCCACAGGAGCCGGTGCCCAAGCCGTGGTGCATCCAGTCCAGCCTGACGACGGTGTCTTCTCTCTTGCGCTTGTGTAGCTCATACGGATGCTGGCACTCATCCAAGTCTTTGGTAGTGTAGTGCATCGCCGAGAACGAAGCACCGTCCAAGTCACCGAACCGGGCGCGGACGAGCCTCTCCAGCGGCTTGCTCTGATCTACGACGCCCTTCTCATCCGGCAGGCGTCCGCGGAACTCGACCCAGCGGACGTCAGTCCTGTTACCGCCATCTTGAGGGAACTCATAATCGACGAAGAGATCATCGACGGTCTGCTCCCAGTTCCCAAAGGCCTGCGCCCTCTTCTTGTCAGAGTAGCTCTCCCCCGGTCCACGACCGAACCAGGCGACCTTCTCGACGCCTTCGATGCCGCCCGTAAGACCGATGCGGGCGAAGGTGTCGGGCAGCAGAGGGCCGTTGGGCTTGCCCTTGATCTTGATGTAGACCGCTTCGCCGTGGAAGGTGAACGTGGTCCAGGTGTCGACGGCCCAGGCGAGAACTGGCGGGGCGATGCGGGAGTGGACGTTGACGACGAGGCCGTGCTTCTCCTTGCGCCACTCGACGCGCTTGACGGAGTGGCGGGTCTGGTGAAGCCGGCGGTCCTGCCAGTTTTGTCCGAAGCGGCCACCGCGGTCGTTGTCAGTGAGGGCGCGGTAAAAGTCCATGATGAACGGTTCGGTCAAAAGCTCCAGGTGTGGCCGTGACGCCTTCTTCCAGCTGCTCAGGGTGCCGAGGTTCAAGTCCAGACCCCAGGTCGATTGCCCGGTAGACGAAGTGATGGAGAGGGTCGACGGGTCGATTTGCTGGATCGTCGGGACGGGGTCCACGAACGGGTGGAAGAGGGTGCCGAGGATGCGGGCCATGGAGGGAGGCTTAGATAGAGGAAGCTGACCAAAGGCGACGCGGTGGCCGGCCTTGGCCCAGTTGGTGTCCTCGGTGAGGAAGAAGTCGATATGGAGGTAGGACTCGTAGGTGAGATCCTTCGGGAGACCTTTGATCTTGAGGTGGGCCTTGGTGTGAGGCTTGACGCCCTTTGGGATCTCAACTTCCTGGTCGCTGCCTATGATCACTCCGTCCCCGACAACGTGCCAGGTGGCGGTGAGATGGTCCAAGCCGATGAAGTCATAGCGGTTGATGATTGTGACTTCGTTGCTCTTGATGCCGAGGGTCTGGACGGGCTCGATAGCCTTGCCGTATTCACGCAATCCAGGAGTGGGGGTATGTTCGGCGAAGCAGAGACCGTCAAACACGAAGTTGTAATCGTTAGGCTCGTCGCCAAAGTCGCCTCCGTATGCCATGTACTCTTCCCCATCTGCATTCTTGGTGCGGAGACCCTGTAATTGTTAGCTACTATACGGGCTTCAGGGCATTCCGCACTCACGTGGTTTGCCCATTCCCAGACGAATCCTCCCATCAGACGAGGATACTTATAAAAGGCGTCGATGTACTCCTTGATGCCACCGGGACCATTGCCCATGGCGTGAATGTATTCGCAGAGAACGAGTGGCTTTCTCCAGTCACTCTCGCGAGCTTGGTTGACAATGTCGTCCACGGACGCGTACATGCGACTATAAATGTCCGCAGTCCGGGCAGCACCATCACCTTCGTAGTGAACGAGTCGCGACTTATCGATGCTCTTGATAACATCATACATGTGCTGGTGGTTTGGTCCGTAGAAGGACTCGTTGCCCAAGGACCACAAGACAACAGAGGCGTGGTTCTTGTCGCGCTGCACCATCTGTCTTGCTCTGTCTTCGTAGGCTTCTCTCCACTCGGGATTCTCGGAAGGAATCGCCCGACCGTTCATACCAATGACGCCAAAGCCGTGACATTCGAGGTCGGCCTCATCGAGGATCCAGATGCCGAGTTCATCAGCGAGGTCGTACAGCCGCGGGTCATTGATGTAGTGCGAGGTGCGGATGCCGTTCACATTGAAGTGCTTCATGAGAAGCAGATCATGCTTCAAGAATTCGTACGGCACGGCGCGTCCAGAGTCTGGGTTATGCTCGTGGCGGTTGACACCACGGAACTTGACAGGCTTTCCGTTTACACAGAAGACGCCCTTGATGAGTTCCGTCCGCCGGAATCCAATCCGCTGCACTAGGCTGCACTTCTGGAAGTTGAGAACCAGCGTGTACAGGTAAGGCGTCTCGGCAGTCCACTTATGAGGGTTCTTTATGCGGACCTCGAACCGGTTGGTCCGGTCAAAGATCTCCATGCCTTTTGCGATGAGCTCACCGTCAGCATCCAGGAGTTTCATGTCAACATAGGCGCCACGGTTCATCGTGATATCGACGCGGAGGGTCGCGTCCTTATAGTCGTCATCAAGGATGGTGTGGACGTGATAGTCCTCGGGATGAAACTTGGGGAAGGCATGGAGGTAGACGTCGCGGAAGATACCGCTCAACCACCACTGGTCCTGGTCCTCGAGATAGGTGCCGTCGCACCTCTGATAGACTTCGACCGCAAGTGTGTTCTCAGCGTCAATTTCGACGAAATCCGTCACATCAAACTCGCTGGGGTTTCTTGCGCCCTGGGAGTAACCGACCTTCTTTCCGTTCAACCACACGGTGAAGGCGGAGTCTACTCCCTCAAAGCGGAGTCGGAGCTGGTGCTCCTCAAAGTCCTTGCCGACGCGAAAAGTCGTCACATGTCGTCCACACTCATTGTCATCGAAGGGGATGTTTGGCGCATCGACGGCCCAAGGGAAGTTGAGATTAGTGTACTGAGGTCCCCGTCCGTAGCCCTGGCATTGCCACATGCCCGGGACGACGATATCATCCCACTCGGATACATCAAAGTCGCGTCTGTAAAAGTCTCGAGGACCGGCGAAGGGCGAAGTAGTAAGATGGAATTTCCACTTTCCAGACAGAAGGAGTGCCTTGGACTTGGAGGTGTCCCTGGTGAGCGCATCCTCTTCGTTGTTGTACAGGAAGAAATAGCTCCTAGGGGGGAGTGTGTTTCGATGAAGGACCTTCAAGTTGCTCCAGTCTGGCATATGCTTTGGATAAACGTGAGTTGGAGGTCTCTCGACCGGCGTGGGAGCATTGTTGTGGTCTTGTTCAGTTAGACCGCTGCTGGATGAGCCCTCACTTGAGAAGCTTCCCAGTTGGCGCTGACGAGCCAGCTTTTCCATGTAGACGCTCAAATGGAGATCAGTAGTCGGAGAGATGGTAACATAGTCATCGGAGATGTCGGACATGTTTGACAGAGGGTCGCCGATGTGCCGAGGCGGATATGGAGACCAGAAGGGGCTGCGGGCGTATGGGCTCAAGTTCGGCGAGGGGCGGGACAAGAGGAACGGGGCGGTGGAGAAGCAATGAACGGAGATGGTTTACTGATGGGCATGTGAATTGATGCCAGCACACGAGACCGCGACGCTGTATCACGTAGCGCGGTTGTCTTGCTATAGTGTGATGTATGGATCACGATTGACCTTGCAAACAGTGGATAGGAAGATGGAGCTGGAGACGACAGGAACTGAGACGGAGCAGCGTCAGGGGAGGTGCGGGGGAGTCACGAGAGACTTCTTGACTCAGCCCCAGGGGGGGTCAGTTGGGGAAGCGGGGTAGCTGATGATTGGCAGACGGGGGCCGAGGGATGCTTAGGTAATGCAGTAAAATTGGAGTTTAAACGACTTCGAACCTGGGGCTTGAGTCCACGCTCAGAGAAGGGAAGTAAACATGCTGGAAGCTGGGACCAGAAAAAAGGAACACAGGACCTGGAACTCACCGAGCGAGTCCGACAAGAACGGAAACCCGCATATCGTCGAACCCGGATCGTTAGGGTCGAAAAGTACGGACAGAGCTTGGCCTAGATCGTGCTTTTGTGTCTCCAGATCGCCCATCTGCTCGTTTCCAGAGAGCTCCAAATGTTCCCCATACACCTCCCACAGAGATCGCATACGAACCGTTCGCGTCCGTTCTAGACCGGTTCTCGAGTCAATTCGGCCACTGTCTGAGAATTTCTCCTGCGGCATGTCCAATCACAGCGTCCGGCTGTCTCCTCCTTCAGCAGTACGTACCTTGGTGACTGAAAACCCCAGGAACCACAATTCCCCAGATGAGCCTAGCGTCTGCGACCACCTCGGCTGTAGGCCCCGTCTGGGGATCGAGACCCTCCGCGGAGGACTTCATTCCTCCCCTTTTTTTAAGATTTTCTATGCCAATCTTTTTTTTTTTTTTTTTTTTTTTTTTTTTTACAGTGCGTGTCATCACCGCTGTACATGGATGGACTCCAAATCGTCCCGGCAATTGCTCCTGACAGCACCTGTACCTGCTACTGGCTTGAGAATGTCGAAATTGCTTCGCCGCGGCAATGGCTGTCAAGCAACTTTTCAAGCCGGTTCGCATTGGTGCGGATGACCCTGGACAGAAAGGAGATGTCAACATCGCAGCGGGCGTTGCCGGCCATCGTCCCGGGCGTTGGATCGGCGCGAGCAACACCAACCGCCGTCCAACGCCTCTGCCTTTCAACATGACCCGAAGCTTGGCTGATGCCACTCGGTCGTCCAATTTGGTAAGCGGCGCGGGCCCAACCAGCCATTCCGGCATGCAACACGCAACCGACCTGCTCATGCTTCGCCTGATCCCCCTAATCCGGCACCCATGCCGGCCCTTTAGTGCATCTGATCGGAAAGTCCGCTAGTCAGTCGCTCACACAAATGAAAAATCGGTGCTAGGTTCGCATATGGATCCCCGAGTCTTGGGGTAAACATTGCCGAGACCAAGAAACTGTGCGGAGATCCGTCAGGTTCATCGCGAGTGCGCTACTGTGTAGGTCTCCTTTACCTTTGCAATTTCAGACCACCAGTTGGGACCAACGATCTGACGGCCCATCGTATCATTCTAGCGTACTTGTTCTCCGTCATACTCACATTTTTCGGAAGGGTTCGCATTAGGGAGGGAAAACAAAAAAAAGAGGACCACGTGCTGCGGCTCCGTTACCCCCGTGAGAACCAGCCAATTGCCTGAATCCTCCGAATCGTGTGGGGATAGGAACGAAAACCCCATACCATATCCTGAGGACCGGGATGTGGTCGAAGAAAGATGTCATGCAACGGTGGGAGCAGGTCTGTCTGTTTTTGCGTGGTCATTTGATCGGGGTGCTCTAGCTATTCCGTGTCGTCTTTAAAGGGGCCATCTGCCACCCGCGTTTGCAACGTGCGTGCGATCCTTCTTGTCTTTTGACAACATTGCCAACTCAAGTCTTGCGTCGCAGTGTCGACAAGGTCTCAGTCATCATGGCGCCACTCGAAGAATCCAAATCCCACATCGAAGTCGAGCACGACAATTCGCCAATGGACGAGAAGGTCGCCCAAGCGGTTGGAGGCGTGAAAGAGGTCAACGCCGCCTCCGTCGCTCTGGCTGCGGCCATGGCCGAGCAGAAGCCCAACATCTGGTCACCAAACATGCTTCGGCTCTACTTCATCATGGCAATTGGATATCTCGTCAGTACCATGAACGGATTTGGTGAGTTTTGATGAGATCCCGTGTACACTGTGCATGCGATGGGGGAGCTAATGTCGCCCTCAGACAGTTCCTTGATGGGCGCTATCAACGCCATGCCCTACTATCAGCAAACCTTTGGTCTCTCCGGTGTTGGATCCACCACCGGTATTGTCTTCATGATCTATAACATCGGTCAGATCAGTAGTTTTCCCTTCTGCGGCTGGCTCGCCGACGGTTACGGCCGTCGCGTTTGCATCTGTGTCGGCTGCTTCATCGTTCTCGTTGGTACCGCCGTCCAGGCACCCGCGAACAGCATGGGACAGTTCATCGCAGGACGTTTCATCCTCGGGTTTGGTGCTTCTCGTGAGTTGACGCCCATATCAAGTCATACAAACATTTAATTGGGCTAATTTTTGGATTGCAGTCGCCTCAGCCGCTGGCCCTGCGTATACTGTTGAGCTTGCCCACCCCGCATACCGAGGCTTCATGGCCGGAATGTACAGTAAGTGAAATCCAACAGGTCACTGCACTCGGATCGAATTACACACTACACAGCACATATTTAAATTGCATGCGCTTTTGCAGCAGACACTAACTATTGTTGTGTGCAGACAACTTCTGGTGGTTGGGAAACATTCTGGCTGGCTGGACGACATGTAAGCTGCTTTGCGCTCCCTCCTCACGCCGCGATACTAAACAATCGATGACAAGATGGAACAAACCTGCACGTTCACAACTCCTGGGCTTGGCGCATTCCCACCGTCGTTCAAGCCGGCATGCCTGCTGTCGCCATGGTCTTCATCATGTTCTTCCCCGAGTCTCCCCGCTGGCTCATCTCCCACGACAGGGCTGAGGAGGCCCTCGCCATCCTTGCCAAGTACCACGGTGACGGCGACGTCAATTCGCCCGTTGTCCAACTTCAGTACCACGAGATTATGGCGGATAACCGCCTGACAAAGAACGAAAACCCATGGTGGGACATGCGCGAGCTCGGCAACACCCGTGCCGCCCGCTACCGTCTGTTCATGGTTATTGCCATGTGAGTTACAACTGCGGCCTGGCGCCCAAAAAACGGTCTGACTGACGTCTTCGCAGGGCCTTTATAGGACAATGGTCTGGCAATAACGTCGTGAGTTATTTCATGTAAGTGGGACAAAAATCCCTTCGTTGTTTTTTTTGATTTTTTCCGTCCCGTTTTCCCAGCCGGTGATCTTACAATTTGCGACTTTGACTGCAGCTAACACGACGTGGGCCCGAAATGTTCAAGCAGGCCGGCATCACCAACGACAATACGCAACTTCTCCTTAACGCCATTAACCCCATCTTCTCCATGTTGGGTGCCATCTACGGTGCCTCGTTGCTCGATAGGCTGGGCCGTCGCTTCATGATGATTGCCGGTCTCCTCGGTTCGCTGGCCTCCTACATCATGCTGACCGCCTTCACCGCCAGCTCAGAGACCAACAAGAACTTGTCCTACGGCGTCATCGTCTCCGTCTACGTCTTCGGCATCTTCTTCGCCTGGGGTTTCACTCCCCTACAGACTCTGTACTCGGTCGAATGCCTCGAGAACCGCACTCGTGCCAAGGGCTCTGCGGTTTCCTTCCTGTTCCTCAACGTCGCCATCGTGATCAACACTTATGGTATCTCCGTCGCCATGGAGAAGATCGGGTGGAAATTGTACCTCGTGTACATTGGCTGGATCGTAAGAAAACCCCAAGTACCTACGACCATTGATCTAGATGCTGACCTGCCTGACAGTGCGTCGAGCTTGCCATCATCTACTTCTTCTTCGTCGAGACTGCCGGCAAGACTCTCGAAGAGCTCAAGTCGATCTTCGAGGCTCCCAACCCCAGGAAAGAGTCCACCAAGAGAACAAAGATGGCTGTCGACGAAGCTGGAAACGTAATCAATGTTGGGGAGACTACATCGGGAATCTAGGAGCGTTCCTGAGCTGATATACCCACCACTATTTAGCTTACATGCCTACTGCACAGCCTTGAGAAACGTACATAAATGATCAATACGAATTCACTTTCCCTCATATCAATAAGATTGGGCTAGCTACAAGAAAAAAAACCATTGGAATGGGTAAAAGCCACGCGTACGGCAGCCGTTCATAATGTCACACCAAATGATGCAACCAGGCTCCGCCCACGCGCAATCCCAACCACATCCGCCAATCAAAGCGGTTCATTCCCGACGTTCTGGGCAGCCCAACTCCCTCCGACATGTCCAAATCTGTACAATCTCGTTTGTTTCTCCATTCAGACATTTATACTAAGTTGGGGCGTCTCTTTCCGGCCTCGTGACCGCATTACCCATGGGGTACCAGATCCTCCAAGAACCGATCTTTCGAGCCACCGCCTGTAGCTGTCGTCGGCTGCAGCTTGCAGAGTGCCTTTCTGCATGGGCGGAAAGATTATCTCGACGGGAACGCGCGAAAAAAACCCAAGATTTACCCTTCACAGGAGAGGCACTAGACAATCCACGTCGTCGGAAATGTGCCCCTTGCATCACTCCATCCCAGCGACTGCACAAGCTCCGTGGCCTTCTTGGGGACGGTGGTCATGGTCCAATCATTCTCTTCCCGTTTTGTGTCGTCAACATCTTGGTCGGCCTTCGGTACGGTCCCTGGGACCTGCGTGATCGAGCAAATAGCCCCTCTCCAAGCCTCCAAGCGGAAGCTTTCCTTCCACCACGAGCAAATGGGAGAAGTGCGTCCGGGCCGTCGGGAGTCCTGACAGCGCAACGTCGGCCGACTTCAGAATTTGCGCTCCGACTGATTGATGGAAATTCGAGAGCGGCGGTCTTGACTCGCATCATTTCCGGCGGAAGGAGTGGCCAAGCAAGCCTCGATGAACTCTCTCGTCTGATCCGCACCAAGAAACCCGAGCACCCGCGCTCGTGGCAACGCAACTCCATCAATATGTGGTACGATTCGATAACAGAAGCCAGAGACCGGAGGAGAGGACCGTCATGGGCATTTATATGGCAGCCATGAGAATCAAAAATCATCGATCTCGTTCTTCTTTTTCCTCTCTCCACCCCGCATGGTCCTGTGTCAAATTCCGAAATAGATTTGAGAGGCCGGCCATCGTCATCATCCCGCATAGAGCTGTCCTCGTCTGCGAGACCTGAGAAGTGAGCGGGTTTTCCCAGGATGAAGTACGCCAACTTCCTCCTAGCCGCGCTTGCGGCGCCGATCAACGCCGCTTTCACGTGGAAGAACGTCCGCATCGGCGGCGGCGGCGGTTTCGTCCCTTCGATCGTGTTCCACCCCACGACAAAGGGCGTCGCATACGCGAGGACTGATATCGGCGGCCTGTACCGCCTGAACGCCGACGACTCGTGGACCCCGGTGACGGATGCGAACAACTTCGCAGACGACTCCCACTGGAACCGGTGGGGTGTCGATGCCCTCGCACTGGACCCCCAGGACCCTAATAAGGTCTTCATCGCCGTGGGCATGTACACAAACGGCTGGTAAGCTTGATTAATCATGCTGAGCCCATCAAGGACTGGTCACTTACGTGGTCTCAGGGACCCGAATAATGGCCAGATCGCCCGCAGCTCCGACAAGGGAGCAACGTGGACTTTCACTGACCTTCCGTTCAAGGCAAGACCAATAACAGTAAAGGATTAACCATGTTGCTGATGTTTTGCCTAGGTCGGCGGCAACATGCCCGGGAGAGGTACTGGGGAGCGTCTTGCAGTCGACCCCAAGAACTCGAACATCCTCTACTTTGGCGCCCGCAGCGGCAACGGTCTCTGGAAGAGTACCAACGGAGGTCTGTGGAGTGGCATTGACAATGCTCGATGACTTCAGCTGACTTGAGCCTAGGCGCAAGCTTCTCCAAGGTCTCTTCATTCACTGCTGTTGGCACGTACCGTCCTGGTCCCTCCACCGACGAGTACAACGGCGATATTCAGGCATGAACCCCCTGCGCTGCTCGAAAGGTGAGAGTTTCTAACCTGGCACAGGGACTTACCTTTGTCACCTTCGACGAAACATCGGCGATCTTGAATGGCGCCACCTCTCGAATTTTCGTCGGAACTGCCGACAACACCACCGCTTCCGTCTACGTCTCCAACGATGCCGGTGCTACTTGGAGCGCCGTCACTGGACAACCCGGCCGATACTTCCCTCACAAGGGCAGGATCCAGCCCACCGAGAAGGTTCGTTATCTTCTTTTTGGCGTCTTCTGTATACCTCAATGCTTATGCTCGGCATTTCTAGGCCCTCTACATCAGTTACTCTGACGGCACTGGTCCTTACGACGGGACCTCCGGAGCTGTCTGGCGGTACGATCTTACTGCCAACACCTGGAAGGACATCACACCCGTTGCTCCTGGTTCCGACCTATCCTTCGGGTTCGGTGAGACTGTCGCTCTCTTCTTCACTGGCAAATATGTACTAATTGGACTGTAGGTGGGCTCAGCGTTGACAGACAACAGGCCGGCACCTTGGTTGTTGCCACGCTCAACAGCTGGTGGCCGGATGCCCAGCTCTTTAGGTCAACCGACTCTGGCACCACCTGGAAGAAGATCTGGGAATGGGGTAACTATCCCGACATGGTCTTGGGATACACCCAGAGCACTCCAAAGGTAGACATTCAATGTCCCCAAGTCGTCATCAGGGAAACTTGTTGCCCCTGCACTGCACAGAATGCCCGTTTGTTAACAAGCCTTAGGCCCCTTGGATCAAGACCAATTTCCTTGACACCGATACCAAGGACCTCGGGTGGATGATCGAGTCCCTTGAAATCGACCCTACTGACTCTGACCACTGGCTCTACGGAACCGGCTTGACAATCTTTGGGGGTCATGATCTCACCAACTGGGACACTGGCGCCGAGGTAACGATCCAGTCCCTGGCAGACGGCATCGAAGAAATGGCAATCCAAGAGCTCGCCAGCGCTCCAGGTGGTTCCGAGCTCCTCGTCGCGGCATACGACAACAACGGATTCACCTTCAAGTCGCAGAGCGACCTTGGCACTCCCACCCAAACAATATGGTCCACCCCCGTGTGGGCATCCAGCGTAGGTGTCGACTACGCCGGCAACAAGGTCGCCAACGTCGTCCGCGTCGGCAACGTCGAGGGTACCCAGCAACTCGCCGTCAGCTCCGACGGGGGTGCTACTTGGAACATCAACTCCGCCGCCGGCACGACGCAGTACGGCGGCCACGTCGCGTACTCCGCCGACGCAGACACCATCGTCTGGTCGACCGCCACCCTCGGCGTCCAGCGGTCGCAGGACCAAGGCTCGCTGACCACCGTCTCAAGCATCCCGGCCGGCGCCATTGTCGCCAGCGACAAGCGCAACAACACAGTCTTCTACGGCGCTTCCGGCTCCGCCTTCTACCGTTCCACCAACACCGGCGCCTCGTTCTCCGCCGCCGGCTCCCTCTCCGGCGCCACCGAGATCCGCCACGTCGAGGCCCACCCGGCCAAGGCCGGCGACGTATGGGTCTCCACCAACGCCGGCATCTTCCACAGCACCGACTACGGCGCGACCTTCACCCTCGTGTCCACGGCTCTAACCAACACCAACAAGGTCGCCATCGGCAAGGGCCCCGGGGGCAACTGGAACGTGTACGCCTTCGGCACCGGATCCGCGGGCCGGCGGCTATACGGCAGCGCGGACCTCGGCGCGTCGTGGGTGGACCTCCAGGGGTCGCAGAGCTTCGGGGCCGTCGACGGCGCCAAGCTCGCCGGCTCCGCCAACGTGGAGAACCAGGTCTACGTCGGCACCAACGGCCGCGGCGTCTTCTACGCATCCGGCGCGATCGCTTCCTCCGGTGGTGGGTCGACTTCCGCTGCCCCGACTTCGACTAGTAGGCCCTCAAACAGCGTCAGCAGCAGCAGCAGCTCGACGGTCCGCGTGACCTCCTCAACCTCTTCCGTGAGAGTGACAACAACGACGCCATCTTCTTTGGTGACTTCCACCCGGACTAGTTCCGCGCCCGCCTCGACTGCGACCAGCTTGGCGAAGCAGTATGAGCAGTGCGGCGGGCAGGGGTGGGCTGGCCCGACGCAGTGTGTGTCGCCGTACACATGCACCAAGGCGAATGATTGGTATTCGCAGTGCTTGTAGGCGCTAAAGGGAGTAAGTGGTAGTGTCTCTGAGGCCGTAGTGATGTCGATAAGGTAGTGCAAGTCGAAGCAGGTGATTGGCTTTCGTCGTGACCACGAGAAAGAAACACGCGTATGAATTATACTTCAAAATTCGGATCACATGCCGCTGGACGGAAGAATTGCCAAGAAACCGATCATCTCAAGTTGTGTTCGCCGGAATCCTTATCCTTTTTCCGCGGATGGGATTGGTCCTGTACATAACTTCAGCCGCTCAAGCGCCTAGAGTCCTCAACGCTACTGCGGGTTCTCCAACACTGCGTTTAACTTTGAGAAATAACACCACCATTCTTCAGCAGCTTGGCGTGGAAGGCCAAGTGATCCAGCCCGCGAAATAGCCTCTCCCAATCAGTAGCTAAGCTGAAGCGGCGCCGTCGGCCTCCTGCAGTAGTCTCCTCCGACGGCTGAGATGCTCCCATGACCTATCATTCGATCCGATGGTATTCGATATCTTCCCGTCCAGGATTCCATCTACAAAATGGAAAAGGAAAACAACATGATACAATGAGGCTACCAGCACTCAATCGCACAGTAAATGCGCTCTTGTCATCTTCCATCGTTACGAGGCTCAGAGAAGGATACACCATGGTGCCCAAGACCGACATCGAAGAGACCGCGCGCCCGGCGTCTCCGATCCCGGAGGATCAGGATGCCACCAACACGACCGTCGACCAGCCTCACAGGGCCAAGTCCACGTCTCATCGGGAGACATACACCGGCGCCCTCGTCTTCAACCTCGCCGCCTTCATTCTCCCAGCCCTCTACGGCACCCTCTCCAAACTCTGGGTCGCCAACATCGACTCCAGTCTGGTAGTCACCACGGATGCGTACACCTACATCGGCGTCGTGGCCGAAGTCCTCAACGAGGGTCTCCCGCGTGCGGCCTGGGTCATCATTGGAGATAAGGCCTCGCGCGACCTCGCAGAACGATTGCGGCTCACGCACACGCTCATCATATTCCAGTCTGTCCTGGGTCTGATCATGAGCGTAGCCTTCGTGGCGGGCGCGGCGACTTTTGCCAAAGGCTTCGTCCCCGAAGAGGTCCGCGGTGTAAGCGTGACTTACGTGAGGATAGGCGCTTTCAGCGCCTTCAGCAGCGCCATGGAGACGGCCGTCTCGTCGGCCACGAGGGCGCTCGACCGGCCCGACGTGCCTCTCGTCATCAGTTCGGTGAAGTTCGCCGTCAACATCGTGTTGGACTTGTTGATAATTTCCAAAGTCCACGTCGGATCGCACCAGCCGACGGTCAACATGCAAGCCGGCATCCAGCTTGCCTGCAACCTCTCGTCGGCGCTCATCGGTCTGGCGTACTTTCTCTGGAGAAACACGCTCAGGTTCGAGAAGGAGAGAGTTCGCAATACGGACGCGTCGGGGTCGACGAGACCGAGCGCGAGGGCTCTTTTGGTGCTTGTACGCCCGGGGATCCTCACCTTCGTCGAATCCGCGGTCCGCAACGCCTTCTACCTATGGCTCGTGAGCAACATCGTCTCCATGGGCTCGACGTACGCAACTGCATGGGGCGTCTTCAACACCATCCGATGGGGTCTCGTCATGGTCCCGGTTCAGGCGCTGGAGCAGACCTCCCTGGCCTTCGTCGGCCATCGGTGGGGGGCTTGGAGGCGCAAGATCGGCTTGCGGACCACACGACCACGGGCGGAGAGGGCGGATCTTCTCGAAATCACTCGGCCCGCCATCAAGTCCCTCGGCGTAGCGCTCATCATCGAAGTGCCCGTGTGCATCTTCCTGACATACTTCGGGGCTCGTCCCTTTGCGCGCTACCTCAGCGGCTCGGACGAAGTGGCGGATGTCACGGCGATGATGTGGCGGACCGTCGACTGGTGCTACATCTTCTATGCCATGTCCACCATGTTGGCGACCATTCTGCTGGCGACGCGGCCGCGGTGGTATCTTTGGCAGAGCCTGGCGAGCAATTCGCTCTACGTTTTGCCGTGGGCGATCGTGTGTCAGACGGCTGATCTCTCGGCTGCTAATGCGTGGACGTATCACAGGCTCGTGTTCGGTGGAAGTCTCGTGTTTAGTTTTGTTGACATTTTGATAGTTGATGGCCTCTGGGTCTGGACTTTGTTGGCTGGGAGGATGAAGCTCGAAGAGTTCAGGGGATGATGAGTTGTCAGTACCTACCTCAGCAACGTGCTCGTGACATGATGGCTGGGTGATGTAGTCAAGCTTGATCGAAAGTCACCTATCTGTCGTAATAACTAATTGTTTCCATGGTAATTCTTTGGTACTATTGAACGGGCAGACTAACTTACATCTTTGGGCCACTTTTTGCAGTTGGACTTTTTTCGGCCTCCCAACCGACACCGAATGGGGGCAACTTCAGCTAGTGACGGCGCCACAGCGCTATTGGACGGCCCTGAATACTACCTAGAGCCAGGGCGCCGTGGGATACGGGCCGTGCTGACATTCAGCGGGGATGAACCTCTTACCTTACCGTAAGGCACCCACCCAGCTGAACCGGAGAGAAACACGGCCACAGCTCGTCGTTCAATTTCTCCACTTTCAACATTTCCCATCTCACTCGACTCACTTCACCTCACAGCGGCTGGTTCGTTCAACCGAATAGAGAAGGAATGCGAACCGTTCCGAATACTTGCACTGTCCGCCATGTCTGAGCGTGTCACACGCAGGCCGCCCTGGCTGCGTAACCTGCCGCGCTCGTAGGCTCAAGTGCGACGAAAAGAAACCCAACTGCAACCGCGTGTCCCTTTACCCTGTCTTGACCCGTTCGGCCGCTTACGCCGATGCCTCGGATAGTGTGCCAGACTCAATCTCGAGTGCGGCGGATATACGGCACCCATCAAATCCAGAGACCAAACCGAGATATGGAAGCGAAAGCAGAGCAAGAAGCGGAGCGCGAGAGGTGCGACACCTCATGGAGAGGCATCCTCCCCCATTCTTCCTCATCGTCGCGCCGAGGTCGCAGTCGCTTCACAACTATCCCAGCCAACCGATTCGGTTTTGGAGACTGGGCATGTCACTCACAACGACACATTCTTCTCCGTGGATATGCTCATGTTTACCCCGCCGTCTCCCAAGAACAATCACTCTAAAGGCCCAACGCCACAGCTTAGTTGCGATTTTCCAACAGACCTCGTCGAACTTCCAAGTTCGTCTTAAGTACGCCCGTACCACCTACAATCTCGACCACAACTTCAAGATATCCAGGCCGCCCAGCTTCGCGATGATTTTCTCGTAGACCGCGCGTGGTCTGCTAATTTCGATTGATTCTAGCTCGTTCGTGTTTGCCGTCGTGTGGTTGGCATCGTTTTGAAGAGATTTTGGCCGTTGTCAGCTCGGGATTTCGAAGGACAAATGTTCGCTGTCTTCGTCTCTAAAGTGATTGTACTTGGTGAGCATCAACTAGGCTTCAAACGCTTCGTGATCATCCGCCAATACTTCCTCGTCTGCCCTCCCTTCGTCGATTTCGTATCCATCATCACCATCAGTCCGAGTGCCACATCAACAACCCCCGGTACGATGACGGCGGCTCCCGGTGGCCTTGACCCAAACCAAAAATACGCCGACCTCGATGCCTCGAGGATAACCAAGACGAGCAAAAAACGCTGCCTGATGTCGACGACTCCTCCCGTCGCGGCCAGAACTGCACCACAGCTCACGTGGTCCAAGTACCATGGTCAATGGAGACGGTTTGGGGAACTCCAATGATGATTCCGTACGGCAAGATGCTCTGGAACCAACAGCCAGCGTACGACATTACGCTACTGAGTCGTTTGTTAGTAAAAGCCCAGGCATTGGAGAGGCTTGCTTTTTCGTCCAAAACTTGACCTTGTTGTCCTCAAGGAAGGCATGAAAGCCTACCGTGGCTACGACGACAAACCCCGCCCCTGACTCGATTGTGCCCGCATGCTCAAGTCCAACGCTCGCGTCGGCCTCCCTTCGTTCGGCCCAGATCGCCTACTCCAAGTCATCGCCGCCTTCCTGTCTGTCAAATGTCCCCGCTGGCTGCCCCACCGGGGCTCGAACATCTGCGTCAGACCGGCCATGGTGGGCAGCGGTTCCGCCATCGGCATCAACCAGCCCCCGGAGGCCCTCTTCTTTCTCTTCGCGTGCCTGTCCCCTCAGTCCCCGGGTGGCCGACCGAGCCCCGGGGTCAAGCTGCTGGCCAGCAGCCCGGAGCAAATCAGCGCCTGGCCTGGCGGCTTCGGATCTGCCCAGGTGGGCGCCAACTACGGGCCGGCCATGGTGTCCCACGCCACTGCCAAGGCCCAGGGGTGCGGTCAGACGCTGTGGCTATTCTGGGAGGAGAGGCTCGTGGCCGAGGCCGATGCGAGCAACTTTTTTGCCATCTGGAGGAGGAAGGGTGGTAAGGGTATCGAGTTGGTGACTAGCTCACTTGACACGGGTATCATTCTGGATGGTATCACGAGGCGGGGTGTGTTGGAGCTTGCGAGGGAGCCCTGACGTAGCAAAAAATACACGCCGAGTTTACAATAGAACTGGGTGCTTTGGAGGTTGTCGAGCGCCCGTTCACCATGGGCGAGATCAAAGAGGCCTATGCCAAGTGCAGACTTATCGAGTCGTTCGTTTCGTGAACCGCGGTAAGCTCTTTGGCAACGTGAAGCCTCAGTCAAGCCGTCCTAGATTTTGCTGACGTTTTCTTATGTTATCTTAGATGTTCATCACACCTGTTTCGTTGATCCGCCATGATAGCTCTGATATTAGCTTTCCGATGACGGTGGCGGATGATGGCCAAAAGGTTCCTCGCGCGAGCTATTCATCGATCATTAAGGCTTGGCTTGAAGACCTTATTTACAAACGGGTGGGGCATGACTGGGGTTTCGTAGTTGTTGAGGAGTAGCTCACTGGAAGATCTGTACACCCATTTAATATTGACGTGTAAGTTGAAGACTTGACCCAAAGTCTATGATTCACTCTCGATCCTATTGAAGTCTTGCCTTCCCAGCCTGCTCGCCTGAGAATATATGCTGCGTTACCTGGCAGAGTTAAGCGGAGCAATTCCATTTTCGTATGAACGAATTATAACTATGATGTCCGTCAATCATTGCAACGAAGACGTACTTCCGGAGCATGCGCTCGTATCGGTTCAGCTGGTGGAAACCAGAGACTATGAGGTATGTCGCCACGACGGCTGTTGCTTCGCTGCCTCCTGTCGTGTTTAAAAAACTCTTTACCGCGGCTGTTGAGACCTGGGGTGTCTTCTTCCTCGAAACCATGACCGAAGTTAACAATCATCCTGTGCGATGATGAGAGGTGAGGCGGAGCGCGTTCGGTTCAGCCTTGGCCGGCTTTCTCGATTCCAAGAGGGGCGTTTAACCCGATCCTCATAATTGGTGAGACGTCATGGCAGGTGCCAGTCGCCATCGCCTCGTGAAGCTCTTTGGCAGTCGAGAAGTCATGCTGATGAACACGATATCGTGCACAGAAATCTGACCAGACATCTTGGGGCACCACGCCGTTCGGGGATCCACTGACGGGGATCCACTGACGAGGATCTTGTGAGTCTCCGTGCCAGGCGCGCTGGAAGGGATAGTGACCGTGATCCTGGGAACTCGTAAAAGTCTTCCGCTTTAGGTAAGCTGCGTTTTGTAGGTTCGATCTGATAACAGATTTATCACCCCCTGCAACGATCCCAATCCGATCTCGCTTGACGTGGAGCTGCATGGTCTGGCTTCAACCTGGAATCGTCATTTTCCTCTCCTCCAGGATCAGAATTAGCACTGCGACTGACTGAAGCCGGCGAGGTTGCAAAATTGATTACGTTTGCGACGGAGGCTTGTTCAACCGTACAATCTGGAAAACTGACTCACGATGGCTTCAACTAAGTCAGCCGCCGCTGACAGCGGACTCACTCCTTTCTATTCAAATTGAATTTGTCGCTGAAGTCTGCCAAGTGTTTTGTGTGTAAAAATCGATTTTCAACGGCCATCATGGTCGACGAGCTTGAAGATATCTTCATCGAAAGCGAGCGACTTTTCATATGGGAAGCCTGACCCCAGCGACCGCTGATCAACCCGTTGTTCTTAGGACTAGGCGAAGCTGTCAAGATTCCTTCAGTTCCTGCGTACGCAGAGGAGAGAGAAGATATGTGCAGAGTATAAAGACTATTTTTTTCGAAGCTACGTTCACGCTAATCGGCGAACTAGATGAGCGAATGGACGCCGTCGAAGAGGAGGGATCTTAATGTCGAGGCAACCCTCAAACCTTTGGGCAAATAAGAAGACAAGCCAGATTTGGAGTTGCTGCCCCTAGTACTGGTTTGCTAAGGACGCGACGAGGAAAAGCCCACTGTCCTTGTATACTGCCATTATGATGTTCAGCCCGCGGCTCTCGAGGACGGCTGGAAGCACGACCCATGGGTTCTCACAATTGAAGAGAATGGGCAGCTGTGCGGCCGTGGGTCTTCAGAAGACAAGGCTCCGCTCAAGGCTGACTCAACATGATTGAGGCTTTCCAAATGGCGGATATGGGAATCCCGGCGAACTTGTTCTTCTGCTTCGAGGGCATGGAAGAAGACGGCTCATTCGGTCTCCGCAAGGCTTTGGAGGAAGAAGCCACAGAGTCCTTCTCCGACATTGACTGCGTCTGTATCGCAGACGTCGTCTGGGTCAATAACGAGCAAATCAGCGTTCCGCAGGACCTTAGAGGAATTCTTCTCTACCTTCTCACCACCACCAGCGCCGATCAGGACGCGCACAGCGGCGGGTTTAGCAGACAGATTTCAGAGCTGATGACAGATATTGTAAACATCATGTTATCCCTCGTGGACTCGAGTGGAAAGATCTTGGTGCCTGGGATTTACGACAACGTGCAGGCGGTGACGGCGGAAGAGTACGAGAGCCACAACGAGTTGAACATTTCCGAAGACTCTTTACTCGGAGGAACTGGCGGGATAATCCTGCATGAAACGCAGGCGGACGCGTTGATCGCAAGGTGAGTCCGAGAGCGACTCTCCTAGTTTTTTTGAATGAGACAACCTGACGGTTTACACAGATGGAAGAAGCCGTCGTTGAGTCTCCACAGGATCGAGAACGCAACGCCGGGCGCAGGAGCTGTAACCATAATTCCAGTCAAACTGGTCGGGAAATTCAGCATCCGGACTGTGCCGAACATGAAGGCCAAGGACATCATCCGTGACCTTCGGGGGGAGGAAGCGGTGCAGCTTGACGCCATGGGAGGATGGCAAGAACTCCTTTATAACAACGAGGCCGACGGCGGCGATGACAGTCTGTTTAACAGCCTGGTCCTTCAGATCAAGGGCAATAGACCAGACGATTTCATGTCCAAAATTGCGTCCGAGAAGGGCCAAACTTTTCTGCTACCTCGAACAGACCGTGAGAAGGGAGAAATGGCACAACTTTGTTCCCCATGTAAGTTTTTGGAAGCACACTGGTAACAGACTAATTAATAAACAGCTTTGAACTGACTGTTTAGTATTTCAGAATGTTCTCCAGGAAAAGCGTTAATTTGGCATAATTCAAGACTTGCGTTCTCAACTTTTTCTAGGTGGACGGCGAGGCATCGGCGGCCTGGGATGCCTTTGACTGGGACACCTGGGGTCATAAACCAGGTCCACCGGGGAAACCAGATTTCAGATCCAGACTTTATGAGGACTGCAAACAGCTGGCGAACAAGTGGGAAACATTTTCAGAGAGATTGGCATACCGACCAAACACCAAAAACCAATGACGTTAAAGGCTGGCTGGCCTTTCTCGTTCTGTTGATCGAGAGAGATTCCAAAAGCTGTACCTGAAGCCTTTATCGGTTTTCTGGGCTCACGGTACGGCTTGCAAGACTCTGGAAAAAGGGGGGTTCTCAGCCGGTATCTCTGCGTTGCATTGCGATCAGGGGACAGGAGCATTTTGAAAAAGACTGAAGAGATCTTGGGCCACACTGGGTGGCAAACTCAATGATTGTGTCAAGGGTTTCTGATTGGTTCTTAGTTTTGAAGGTTTGATCTCAATTGACAAGGACTTGCCATTGATGATCTTCAAGAGACATCATGGCTTTGATCACCCTACATGTGCTAGGCTGATGGAGTTTGTGTTCGTAAAGAACGGGATAATAGTCGAATAAACTATCGTTGTGACTATGGTGTAGCCGAGCCCTTCTTCACTATTTGACCTCAGATATGCAACTGGTCATGAATGAATAGATTTCAAAGATCCCTGGAGGGAGATGAAATTATTCGTTTGACTCTAGTAAATGCAAAGAACTCTGGAAGAATGGGGATGCAAATTTCAATTAATGGCAAAGCTTCCAGACTTCTATTTTAGTCTTTCAGAAAGAAAGTAAAGCCACACGCAATTCACGGTAGCAAACTCTAGTAGCCATCGATCGGCAGTATGAAATCCGGAATATAACGGGAGGAGCGCCACCCGGCTTTAGAAAGCGCCCTGTTGCAAACCAGATCCCGGCTTACTCCCTCACGGCCGATACGTATGTTACCATGCTAGCGCCGGCCCTAACACTAATGTCTCGCGACATGGACTCTATCCCCGCGCCGTGCATCTCCTTTGGCATCATGACGTCGGGGAGCTTTTATGTTCAATGCATGGTATATATCAAGGTTTCTCCACCAAG
Organism: Colletotrichum ledebouriae; assembly: GCA_036785755.1. Classification (NCBI taxonomy): domain Eukaryota; kingdom Fungi; phylum Ascomycota; class Sordariomycetes; order Glomerellales; family Glomerellaceae; genus Colletotrichum; species Colletotrichum ledebouriae. The sequence goes on from JAVHLU010000390.1 coordinate 44,459, forward strand.
TGCTCGTAGTCACTGTTTCTGAAAGATCATTGAAGACCTCTTGAAGTTATCACCAACACACGGAAAAAACCTAAACTGGTCACGATTTCTTCCCCCTGCAAGCAAGTGCTCCTCATTGGAGCTACCTCGGGCATTGGTGCTGCTTTGGCAGATAGACTCGTCAACGAAGGTGTCAGAGTTACTGCCGTTGGTCGTCGTCAAGATAGACTCGATGCCTTTGTCGAGAAGCATGGGTCTTCCAAGGCAGCCTCGGTCCAATACGACATCACAGACCGAATTGGGTTGAACAATTTTGTCGACGTGTAAGTCACTTTCATTATGCTGAGCTTCTAATCGGCTCGGATGATGTTCTCTTTGGCTCTGTCGGACCCGAAGAACCCTACAGCCAGATTTGGGACGGCCGAAAACAGCACTCAGACAACTTGTCAAGCTTCCTACTCTCCACTTTTGGTCGTGATTGACTCTATGCGTGGAAGGTCTGAGAAACGACATGTGAAATGGGGCGTGTTTCCTCGATTAAGTGCTGCAGTCAAACGTTAGTGTGTTAAGAACATTACACTGGGATCTTGCAATGAGTCTTGGGAAACCTCTTGAACACTGAGAAACCCCTTTGGTGGCAGATTCAGCCCTCACTACCTAGTGAAAGCTAGAGTCCTTCAAACCATGAATAGTAATAGCTTAACCTGGGCTTTAGCAGCACATGCAATCGGAACAGAATCAAGGCGCACTTATAGCAAGGCATCGACAGTCTCGAGCGCACTCGCTGAATGGACGTGGCTTTGACATGCACATGTGCACGTAGTAAAAGATACATGTTTGTATTGGACTCAAACGCGATGCCATCTCCTTATGAAATCCAAACTGTGATGTTCTCAGGCGCCCAAATCGGAGCAAGTTCTGCTATCTTCTCTAGGCAATACAGTGTCGTTGCTTAGGAAATTGAGGCTCGTCACTGCTAGTTTATTGCCTTCCGCTGAGCGACGAAGATGGAGGATACGCATGTGGCTGGGATCTCGGTTTCCGTTAAGATTACTAGAGGACCTTGTAACTACTGAGGCCTCCCTCGTGATTGGTCCCTACGCTCACGACAGAAGACAGTTGATTTGTCAGGCTCGGGTTCAGAGAAGTCAAAGCTAGAGAAAGGGCTGTGAGTGGACTATCCACACTAGGGTACTCTCGGTGAGACCGAGTAGCGGTATTTAGCGCCCCCCTGCACGGTATTCGGCACCCCCCAAAAAATCTAGCGCCCATTAGAGGGGTTATTCCGGGCGCGGGCATTCCGTCTGTGGCGGTGCCTGCCCGAATAGGTTTAAGGGGGTGCCGAATACCGCTACTCGGTGAGACTGGACATCGTGGGAATTCTCGCCGGCACCGCCGGCCTGATCGTCACTCTGAATAAAACCCGCTATTCCTGTCAGGAGTGACAGGGAACAGGGCGCAGAATTGGCGCGTTGTCAGTCGCTAGGTATGATGGAAAACAACATGCTCGGGATGGAGTTGGATGACATCAGAGGTGCAAATGAGATGATGATACACAGTCCTCAAACTGCACTTCAGTTTGGGGTGTGCTCTGAAGGATGATCTGTCTTTGCGCTTCACCGCTCTCATGGCAGCCATTTACTAAAGTGAGTTTTCTCATAATTGGGGACCCCCATTCGATCCGGGATTAGTTCGTGGTTTCGAATAACGATCTTCCGCAACCCCAGGCAAGACCTGCGGGCCCGCAGATCAGAACTCTCCGAGCCTAGAGCCCCCACGCAATGTTCCTGAGCCAAAGATTTGCTGAAACTTGATGTGAGCTTAGATCGGCATGTTGCGTCGTTGGAAGCACTACCAGGGGTTTTTTTTTTTTTCGAGAAGAACTGGCCGAGGAACGCGCGGACAAGGGTATTTTTTCGCGCTCAGCTTCAGCTTCTTGGATGAATCTGGAGACCAGCATATCTAAGAAACTTCCATCGTTTGTGCCAGTAGCGGGCGTCTTGATTTTGAGTTGCGAAAAACGCACAAAGGCGGCAAACCCGGAGGAGAACCCGGCACGCAAACGCGAGGCTTACACAGGGAGGTTGAAAGCTAGCTTCCCTGTCCAACCGAATCGATCATGACGGGCATCCCGAATAGGAAATCCCAAGTGCGATCCTCGTCTGTGACATCTTATGGAAAGTCATGGATCCCGGTCATTGGGAATTGCGTTCAGCGTCAGAAAGCTGGGGTACGGCTTTTGCAACTCCATTCCCCCTTTAACAGTCAGAAGACTTGAGGGCAGCCGCTCAACGGGCAACAAGTCCATAATCATGTACTTAAGGGCAGTTCTTGGTCACTCCAGAACGCCGTCTTCTTCTGCATCATCATCATCAGCATCCTCACCCAGTCACTCCTTTCTGGTTTCCAGCGCAAGCTTGTCATTCTTTTACTACCAAACAAACTATCACACTCGTTCTTCTAATTCCTATTCTTAATTCCAACCAACCGCAACCATGAGATTCTCCAACATCCTTGCCTTCGGCTCTCTCTTCGCATCCGCCCTGGCGGCCCCCGCCATCCAGAGCGATGTCGAGAACACCGTCTCCAAGGTCGGCGACATCGCCGGCGCCGACGTCCCCGCCGTCCCTGTCGTCAACAACGTCCTCGATACCCGCGCCGAGCAGGTCGTCATCACCAAGATGAGGACCGTCATCGTCGACTGCAAGAAGCACACCTCCGTCATCAACTCCACCGTCGACGGCGTCTGCAGCACCTGCGTCGCCGCCGAGAAGGAGAACACCATCAAGCTCGTCAAGAGCGAGGTCACCATCATCATCAGCCTCATCAGCACCGTCGTCAGCGAGGTTGCCGAGCTCCTCGAGAACGTCGGCGAGATCGTCGAGGAGGAAAAGGAGCAGATCATTGACCTCGTCCTCGAGCTCGTCTTCGAGATCATCTACACCCTCCAGCACGTTATCAAGACTCTCTCTATCAGCATCTTCGAGCTTCTTGGTTCTCTTGTCTTCGCCCTCCTCTCCGTTGTCGTTCACCTCCTCACCACCCTCAACGTCATCGTCGAGAACCTCCTCCAAATCGTCTTCTCCACCCTCGGCGGTGTCATCAACCTCCTCCTTGAGGTCCTTCACGGTCTCCTCCCCACCGTTCTCGGCATTTTCCGCGGTGTCCTTGACAAGCTCAACCCCGCCCGCCTCATCTGCGGCCTCCTTAACTAAGTTGGTGCTTTACAGGTGCACAACCTGGCTACCATGATTGGCAGTGGAAGCGGTATTGCGGGGTACTGAATGTTGGGGATTGGTGGTCATGCTCTGAATGCATGCTACCAGAGATCGGGATGCTTCTCGGCAGCATTGTCCGTAATGCAGCTCGATCTGCCTTTCAGATTATTTGTGTAAGTAGTATAGATATTGATACCCATTGAAAATGTTGCTTGCAATTTTGTAACCTTCATATGCATTCGTCCATTGGCTGTTCACTGCCACAGATGCGTAAGTGTACGAAGCCTGTAGAATTAGCTCACGAGTACATCTCAAATGCTCTTGCCAGCCTTTGGGTACACCACACTCAATGCCCGTTTGGTGATATATCCTATAGTATATGAAAAGGGGATCTCATGACATCATTATGAGATAGGCTTCACTCGACATTCACCTGGCGCGATTTCGTGGCAAAAGGTTGATGGCTGAACGACAAACTACAAAACAAAACCTTTCATCCACTCTCCCAGAAGCTTTAAGAGCGCGAATCATTGCCCCCGGGCTTATGTAATACAGGGTCACTGTACCATGACAATGCTGACCTCCTGCTTGGTCAACTACAAAATCCAAACGGCCGCCGGAAGAACTTCTCGACACTCCCAATCAGCACGTCTAGGCCAGAATTCGGTTGATAACAATGACGAAGATGCAGAAAAGCGGGTTGATGGCGTATTTGAGCGGCATTATCTCAGTATATCTGAACGTTCCGAGCATGACCAGATGAGTTTGAGTGAGTTCGTATTGCTTGTACCATGAGTTACGAGTCCCTTTATCTATATCGTAGTCCGCGCTTTCGCTTAGATCAATCTTCACAAACAGGCGGACTACATCCCAAAATCCAATGCTTCATTCTCCATTGGAGGCTTCAAGGAGTGGTCAAGGTTACGAAGAGGAGGCTGCAACAAGTGGGTTGAGAGATGCCGATAACACGGCCGGGACCGGATTTCGGGATGGTGGGTGTCCAGGGATATTGACTCTTTGCGCTCCCGGGAAGCCGGACTATATGACAATAGTCTAAGAAATGGCACTCCGAGAGATGTGGTTATCAGATCGAAACCTCGCTGGGAGTTACGGTCTCTGTTTTGAAAGAAAGTATCTAACTGAGGGACGGCGATGACCCAGCCGTACAGACTAACAACACCCTCTCGGCTGAGTTTGTAAGAGCTCGTTAAAACTTTAGCTGTTTCACTCGCACGCCGTACTTCGTAAACGCAAGCGAGGACGCCAGGGTTGGGGCGATTGGCTCGGGGATTATTCAGAGTTTGCGGTGCCGTCTGAAGTCGTGCTCTCGGCGACCCGCCGGTTTGTGTGTGTGAACCGCACTTTTGGGACACTCTGAACTCCGTCTGCAAACCGAAACCAGTCTTTTTGGTGTCCATCTGCCGGCAAGGTTTTCCGGCGATGAGGGGCCGGTCTTAGGCCGGAATGCGTCCCCGATGACACCCGCGTCTAAAACAAAGTTCTCTCAGCAGGGAAGAAACCAAGTCGATCTAGCGCAGCGCCAAAGCTTGTGGGAGACGAATCCAAGATCCCCGAAAGAGACCTTCAACAGAACTATGTCCGTCGGAAGTTTCGCAGAGCCCCCACTGTCGCCGCCTTCACTGAGGAACACGGGATACATGGATCCACGGCGGCCCCTCTCGGCCCCCTTGACCGGGGACTGAGACGGAGGTGATGTGTGAACACGGTCACGTAGACAAGCGTTGAAAAGCTTTCGGAATCGAGAACGTTCAATGGGATGATAAATTTGAGCGTGGAAAGTAATTGTATTTTGGTATTTGAATACCATCATAAATGGCTCAGATGAAATGGTTTTCGCTGCGGGTCAGCGATCCAAGTTCAGCGGATCGGCAGCCCGTTGTCGCCCTGATCAGTCCGGTCGTGAATGAGATTCAACTGCCCGAGGTGAGAGTACCTCGATCGCAGTCTGCGGGTGAATTGAGGTCTACAGCTTTCGAGCGAATGCAGCTGCCTTCTTTAGATAAGCAGATATTGCATTGAGAAAAGCTATTGCTAACAATAAGCAAACCCGCTAGCGCCTCATCCAAGGGCGGAATGGTATACCTCCACTGGGATTGAATATGTTAGCGAGCTACTTTAGCCCATAGTGTAACTATACAAATTCTAAATAACTACTATTCTTAATATATTCTCTTTAAGAAATATTTAATAAGAAGGATACATATAGGGCTTCAAACTTTAGAGGTACAAGTCCTAGTAGTTAGATAAGTAAAGCGGGACTTCTAAATATTATACCTGAATTAGTTTGCATGGGACGACGCTAACGTATTTAATCCTACTGGAAGTATATGTGGCGCCCTAACATCCGCCCTTAAGTGGCAAGCTCCATCAGTGTCCATAATCCTTTCAATACCCCGCCCAGCCGGCATCGGCCATCTGACCATAGCTGCTCGGCGATGGTGGTCGTTTATGGTATTTCTATCCCATCTTCTCCACGCTCGCACCATTGCAAGCTTTGACGACCAATTGTCTTTTGGATCGGGACCGGGACGTATCAGCCGCTAATGAATTTCTCCAGCCAGCATTGAACCTTTCCAGCCTTCGCACGAGTCAGGGACCATCACGACAAGACCGCCAAGCTCAACGACATGTCTTTCGCACAGGATCAGTTCGAAGGAATGGACTTGGGGTTTGATCCCTTCGGATCGCTGCCCGATATCATTCCAAACCTTCTTCATGGGTCTAGCGAATTGCAGAACGAATTGGACAGCGGCATTGCCTCGCCTGCGTCGAGCGCATCTGGCGGCGTTCTGTTGTCCGAGGCACTCAATGAAGAAGTCCCTGCGAATAGCACAACTGAACCCCGCGAGCCTCCTGTCCCTGTGCCGTCGAAAATCGGCAGTCGCTTCACCTCCGGCGCGATCAAAGTTCTGAGAACCTGGTTCGACAACCACGAAAGGCACCCATACCCGACGCCGAAAGAGACCGAAAAGCTGCAAAGTCAGACCGGGCTGGAAAGGCAGCAAATCACCAATTGGTTCGCCAACACGCGTCGCCGGAAAAAGTTTCGATCGTACGCTGCATCCTCCTCTTCACAAACACAATCATGGACCGAGACGGCAACCGGGCCCATCGACATCCCGACCCGCCGACCGACACCGATGCCTCTAGAGCTCATGAACCCCATGCAGAGATGGGAGCGCTCTCCACCGGAGCACGAGCCCGCAAACGTTTCCGACATCTCTCGTGCTGTCGCAGCATCATCTGGGCGCTCTGGCTTCTCGAGTCGTTCTCGATCCCCCGGCAGGTCTTCCGGGCACGCCTCTTCAATCAGTAGCACGGGAACGTCTCGCTCCAGCAGAGGATCAAACAACTCTGCATATTCGTACAGGTCAAGGCGATCTGCCGGGTCGCAGGAGTCAAACAGGTTCTCAAGCAGGCGAAGGCGCCGTGCGACCACCAAAGCCCAAAAACAGGGCGGGCGCGCACGACTGGTAGGAGTTCGGAACACCTACCAGTGCACCTTTTGCACGGAGACGTTCAAGACGAAATACGACTGGCAACGGCACGAGAAATCTCTCCATCTTTCACTCGAAGAATGGATATGCTGTCCGAATGGCTCCACGGAAGTTCATCCTGAAAAGGGTGAAATTTGCGTATATTGCGAAGAGCCTCGCCCCAGCAAGTCGCATTTGGACGAACACCACCAAGCTGCATGCTCAGAACGACCATTTGAGGATCGAACCTTTTACCGGAAAGACCATCTCCGGCAACATTTAAGACTCGTGCATGGGTCGAAGCAAATGACTCGACTGATGGACAAGTGGAAATCGAGCAAGAACAACATCCGCTCAAGATGCGGCTTTTGCGATGCCAAATTCGAAACCTGGGCACACAGGGGTGACCATCTTGCGGACCACTTCAAGAACGGAAGCACTATGTATGACTGGAAGGGAGACTGGGGTTTCGAGCCCTCCATACTGGAAATGCTTGATAATGCTATGCCGCCGTGTAGGTTCTTTCTCTCCGTCTATTTTGCCCAACATTAACCACTGACTACATTAGATTTGATACGTTTTGAGATTCATGGACCTGTCCCATTTGCTGCGAGTGTTGGCCCAGCTGACACTGCTTCGAGCGCTTACGAACTCCTAAAGCTTGAAATAGAGTACTACATCCGGAATTACTATGAGGATAAAGACAGTTTGCCCTCCGATGACGACCTTATCTATGAGGCTTGTAGCATCATCTTTGGCGCAGAATTCTTCTCATCTGCGCTTACTTCGTCATCACCTTCTTGGCTGAGAGATATCTTCATGTGCTCGGCCGAAACGGCCTTGAGAGCTCGTCTGCGTCCAATGAACCAGCTGCTAAAGTTGCGTCTCAGCCAGTTTAAGATTAATGGCAAGACAAACATCTTTGAAGACTGTCAACTAGAGTCTCAGCTGTGTCGGTATGTGGGCATACATACCGCACTAGGCTTGACACTATCAGATCAAGAAATCCACCACGAAGCATGCGCCATCCTTCACCGTATGGATGGGTCTTCCGCAAATCCTTCAAGTCGATTTGTTGGCTTTCTAGCTCGCGTGACCCGATCCTCGACCGAATGGGTTGGTCCTTTGCGCCGGAGAGGCAGGCAGCATCCACGTGAGAATCTCATGTTGGAGACAGATTGGATTCCCCCAGCCGACGTCGCCGGCGGAGATGTTGAATTGTTGAATGCTGACCTTGCGGATCTCCAAAACATGACTTTCCAGGCTGACGGGCTGCCATCTCATGGAATTAGAGATAATATCCCCCAAGATCTCGGCCCTCACAACGCCTCTTTGCAAAACACTGCTGCATATGCGACAGACGGAGTCGACGGAACCCCACAAGATCACTACATGCGCTTGCAATTAGCCAAAACCCTATTCGTAGGTTCGGGGCATTCACTGCAAGACTATGAACGTCCAAGAGGGAATGGCATGCCGTTCTTTCTCAACGACAACAATAGATACCTACATCTGGCAAGAGAGTTATCCCGTTTTGTGGCCAGCACAATGTCGCCGAACAATCCTAACTGCCACGTTCCGACCGATGAAGAGATAAAACACCAGGCAAGGTGGATTCTGTATGACGAGTGAGTGATTTGCTCCTTTTTTCCCCATCTCTTTGATTTGTGGCAATCACCCTCCGTTTGCAGTTCAAGTTGGCTAAAGACTGTATACGCGGTCTAGCGACGATCCATGGAATCAAACGCCCGCAGACGTGGAAGAGTGGCTACAAGACTTTAAGAAAGATGTTGGGCTTTTGTGAGAAAGCTGCAACAAGGATGATTTATGATATCTTCCCATAGATGCGCCCGTCTTGAAGACACAAGTGGCACTGGAAACGATACGACTGAATCCAAAGCTTGCGTCAAGGCGAGACGAACCGAGAGCTGAACTACTTGAACTCGGCCGCATGACTCGCAAACTACGAAGAGTTTTAGCCCTGAACTATATTACAAAATTCCTATGATGTAGCACGGAAGCCGATATCGGTTATAGTGTACGTATATATATCAGCGGCGCTACAAAACCCTAGGCTCAGCGTATGTACAAATCATTGTTCAATGTCATTAGAGGCCGTCGTGTCTCATCATCATCATCGTCCACCCAGAGACACGTTTCATACAATATCAAACCAACTTAGCTGCGCGCTCTCCCACCTCACAACTCCATCTCCTCCGGTTTCTCAAAAACAATCCTGTTTTCGATTTTCCCAAGGCCGTCGATCTCCACCGCCACGACATCGCCGTCTTGCAAGAACTTCCCTTTAACGTAGCCCACACCCGCCGGCGTTCCCATCATAATGACCGTACCCTTCCTCAGCGTCGTACCGCGGGAGAGATGAACAATCACTTGCGCCACGGTCCAGACCATGTCCGACGTCGGCGTCTCCTGAACGACCTCTCCGTTCACCATCGTACGGTACCGCAGCGCGTGCGGGTCCGGGACCACAGAGGGCGACCAGATCGCCGGCCCTATCGGCGCGAAGCCATCAAACGACTTGCAGTACGAGTACTGTCCCCCAGAAGCGTCGGGGATCTGGAAATTGCGGGCAGTTACGTCGTTGCCGGCGGTATAGCCGAGGACGTAATCTAACGCCTCGGCTTCTGATATGTTTTTCGCGTCTCGCCCAATGATCACGCAGAGCTCTCCCTCATAGTCTAAATGACTTTGAGCATCAGGGTGCACGTTGACGGGATCATTGGGCCCTGACAGAGCATCTGGAGGCTTGGTGAAAACAATTGGATATGTGGCAATAGGTAGCTTCGGGCTTTTGGTTAGCCGTGATCATTGGCAGAGAACACGTTTGCTTACTCACGTTTGCTAATTCGGCTAAGCGCCTGAAGTTGAGACCGAGACATACGATGCCTGGCGTTCTTTCCAGGGGACACAGCAGCTGACGACGCATCACATCAGTCCTCCCCCTTCATTTCACAGACTCGTCATTACCATCTCATGAGCCAATACCTTACTTACCTTGGTTGCCGTGTCTCTGATGTTGGTATTGCTGAATCCCACTTCAATATCCCCACCAAGGCGTTCGACAACGTAACCGCTTCTACTCTTCCGCACCAGGTTGCCGTAGTAGACTTGTCCGTCGTGGTCGTATCTCACAAGGGCTTGGACAGCCATCCGGGATAGTGCCGCTCTCTTTTCAACGATGAACGGCATCTTTTGGGGGGGCCAATCTTGAAAAGTAAATGAGGACGAGCAACAGTTTTTAAACACCAAAGGTTAATGGGGTTCGAACACACGTATTGACATGAATGTTTAATAAGAAACAGGATATGGAAAAAAAAACATGAGAAAACAAAAAGAGTTGAGCCTTGCATGGCGTCCGACCAAGCCGTCGGGTGCCCCGGGCTCAAAAAGCAGGCACCATGGAGCCCGCGGGACGGAGAGTAAACAGTCGCAAGGAGCCCGCTTGCCCGCGCACCCGCGCTCGGTGATGTTCGTCCAAAACAATTTCCTGATCAGGTAGTCGGGAACCAACAGATACGGAGAAGTTTATTGCTCCTCCACTTCCCGTTAAGGCTGTGAAGTATGTACACGTAATGACGTCGCGGAGCATGGGCCGCGGGAAGATCGATTAGGTTGCGAGGTACAGGGGTAGTACGGGATGCTGTCACGGATCTCAACCCCGACAAGCCACGCCGGGGTGCCCGTCGCCTCTATGCGTCCGATAATCAGTGGCTGTACCGAATCCCACTGATCTCAACTTCAGTACCGCCGCGGTCATTCGAGGAAGGTTTGGCGGGGGATGTGAGGAGTGCCGGAGATCCCGTCTCTTTCAGCAGCATTCCCCCGATCCCCGGATCCACCTCCTCCATGTATGTTTGTAGTAGGCACCGGGGTGTTCCCTATGGGCTCGAAGCCTCATCTGTCAGCAGACTCGGTCTGTGAGTAAAAGCACAGAGATCATTTCAGGTACACACTATGAGTGATCAAGCGGCTCCTGTGTGGCAGCGGATAACAAGCTGAGGATTACTGTTGCCGACTTGACCTGATTCCAATTGTTTGCCGAGTGAACCGAGTACGTGCTGTAGTATGTAGCCCTATATAACTCAGCCAGATTTATGGCATCTTTAAAAAGTCTGAGTACACTGGTTCGGCATCTGGATATAGGCTCACCAGTGGCAGATTCAGTCTCATGTATCGACATGTGTGAATGACCTCTTAAGGGTTGTTATTCCCTCACTGGATCGATGTTGTGAATTCGTCAGCTCGCTGATAGCTCGGATTGGGGATGGAATGCGCCATCTTACTGCTTGAGTCGTTAGTGAAGTTGGCTACAAAATCTATTGTCCTCCTCCCCTCTCCTGGCCCTTGGACCTAAATCCTCACCAACAACCTATATCATGTTGTCTGGGCGCGATAATCGATAATTAGCACTACCACCCCATATGGGACTTCTGCGAGATGAAACGGTTAGGGGCGTGTCGAATTGGCCGTGGAACTTGGTACTGCATACTGCGGCGTTAACGTGATAGATCAGAGTTAGTGGCTCACACGTGACGTGGCATACCACCCTCTTTCAGGGGCGCGCGTGCGCCAGAACAGATAATCAGAAAGAACAATCAATAACATCATGCAATCTGACAGAACTAACTGCCTAACTAGTGGAGGCTGTGGAGGCTGGAAAGGCCCGACGGTGGGCGGTTGGCCCAGGTGGCTGGCGGCCCGCCAACAGAAGGACCCTTTCTAACACTGCTTGCCGCCCTCGGTTCTTAGTTTAGCCAAGGTACCTACTAAAGGGAGCACTGGTTTAGCTGATAAACGTCAACTTTACGAACTACCTACCGCCACTAACCCGATTCTCTAAGTAACCTTGAACAGAAATCATCACTTCAACACCATCCCACAAACTTCCTCCCACCGATAGCATCAACAGAATGAATGCATCAACACCTCAAATGCCGCATTTTTCCAACGTGGTGCAACCTTACCTCAAAAACGGAGATGGGGATTACTTGGCGCAGGTTTTACAACACTGGAGTCCCGCAATCGACCCAAGCCACCACATCGGTGAGGCCCTACACGAAGCTATATTCCGAAATGACGAGACTGCAGTTCGGATGATACTTAATGCTGGCGGGGACCCAAAGGTGCAAAAGACGGGTGATCCCGGTTATACACCACTCTTAGCTGCTTCGCAGTATGGCAGACTCGAGATCGCCAGTCTGTTTTGGCGACTTGTCGGTCCTAACGGACGCTTCTACCCCAGCAAAAGACCCAATCTCTCCTGTCTTCAGGTGGCTGCTCGACATGGCCACGTGGAATTGGTAGTCTACTTCTTCGATATATGGAACGGCTGGTCTGACGACGAGAAGCGCCGGGCGTTATATGACGCTGCGTCGTCATGGTGTGATGATGTTGTGGCCTTGTTATTAGCTAAGGTTGACTACGCTCCCGATATCGTCCAAGGTGCTCTTGAAGCGGTGGTTAGACGGAAGTTGATCCTGCCTGAGGATCCTATGAAGCCGCCTCCTAGAGCCGAGGACTACGTGTACCAACAGCGCGTAGTTCATCGACTCATCGATGCTAGTGCAAACCCAGACACAACGAACGGTCGTCTATCCAACCAGCCTCTAATCCACACGGCCTCCCTATCACTCGGTTGCATTGGCGCCATAAGAGGGCTTTTGGAGAAGGGAGGAAACGCCAATGCTCAAGACGCACGCGGCCGGACCGCCCTCCAGTGTCTGGTGAGTAGACCGCCCATATCGACGGACGCGGTACGGATCCTTTTGCAGCACGGCGCATCGATTGAGATGACGGGCGAAGCTGGAGAGACGCTATTGCACCGCGTCGCACAATTTGGCACCTTTGAGCAGTTAAAACTGTTTGTATCGTATTCTGACGACCCAGACGCCGCTATTCGATCGGTAACCCTGCACGGCGAATCACTTCTGCATTACGCCGCAGCCGGAGGGCGAGAAGACGTAGTCGACTTCCTGCTCACTCGCGGTCTGGACGTCAATTCAGCCACCAGCAACGGCTGGACGCCATTGCTGTGCGCTCTATCCCCGACGAATGCGAAGAGGGAACAGAGTTTATACCGCCTTGCAAATACCCTACTTCAGCGGGGTGCCAATGCCCACGTCGTGACAGCCGAAGGATGGACCCCGCTTCACGCTTTGGCAACGTGGCCTACCCCTTTCTCGGCCCAGGACCAAGAGGCGAGGAAAGCGGCTGCGCCACTTGTCCAAGAGCTCATCTCGCGCGGCGCGCCCGTTGATACAGAATCGAGCGTTATCCAGAGTCCATCTCTTACCCCAAACAAGCTACGGGATGTGTGGGGGTTCCGCATGCAGAAGCTCGTCGAGGATCTTGCCATACCTACACAGGATCTGGAGGGCATGAGCACCGATACTACGCCACTAATGTGGGCAATGCGAAGCAATGCGATGGATATCTTTGAGATAATCAGGGCGCATCTGGACTCAACCAGTGGTGATGGAGGCAACTAGCTAGTGAATTAAATGAATGCAACACCGAAGTCCCGGTGAAAGAAGCATATACTCATAGCATTTCAAAAGCGAATCTACTTTCAAGCTCAAAATCATGCTCATGGGCTGAGACCATCGAGGCACGTAAGAGAGTTGTCTACCGAATGAGAGCAATCGCTGCTCCGAAGAAGCCAGGAATTAGCAATACGTGCATTATCCATGCGAGAGTTACCCAACGTCTACTACCAAACCACGAACTATTATTCTCGTCTGATTACTGAAACGACAACTCAAGTCTAAACCCGATGGCGGAAGTTGTTCAGTTATCACCCAGCATTCATAGCATTGCAGCCCACTCAAAACTTGCAATACTAGGGTTCCCGTATGCCAAAGAAGAAACCGGCTGCTTGGATCAGGAAGTTAACGGCATACATTTCCTGGCCCCATGCTGGATGCGGTACTCCTCTCCACTGGACTCTCCCCAGGATTACGGGGTCGATATCTCCGTTGAGAAGTGTCTGGAAGCCCTGTGGAAGCTCAGCGTCAGCGAAAGTCAAGGAAACGGTAAACGGTCGAGGCCGCAAGCATAGTAAACAAATGAATTCAGATCGGCGATTACATTCAACAGGAGCTCCAGTGCGCGCCATCCCATGTAGCCGTCATTAAACAGTCGCTCGCCCCATTGGGGGGATCGCTCGCAGAAGACATGGTCCGATTCAGTCCCGGTGCCGACGGAGAGTTCAACGTCGGCTCCGGGAACCACACGGCCTCGTCTTCTTCACAGGGGAAACCATCTCGACTGTTACGGTCTCTGTGCGTAATTTCCACTCGCCATGCCGTGTCGCTCCGGACGTTGGACTCGTAGCCGTAGAAGACCTGAGCCGATCGGATGCCGACGTGGGTGCGCCCGTTGACGGTCCTCAGCTACTGTGTACCCTCGTCATTATGCATGTGGAACACGACCCAGCGGTCTTGGGGCCGCCATTCGCCATATAGGGATCTCGGTACATGTCATTGCCGCCGGCCACGCCGGGAGTCTGTCCTATCCAGTAAGCCAGCTCGAGCATTGGGCCATTCTGCCGCGGGAGGTTCTGCCAGCGCGCATAGTGCAGGCCCAAGTCGCCATTTAAAATGCCTCCCAGGATGGTTGAGATGTCGGGGGTGGGTGCCGTTCTCATCGTTGGGCAACCACCACACCCATCGTTTAGCCACGGCGGAAGGCTGAATAATGACACATACAATCAGCCAACTGCAAAACAAGTCGTGGGGGAAAGGCGACCAAATCATCTTCAATTACATGGCGGGAAGTCTCCGACAACGGCCTTCCATCGCGTTCTCTCGTAGTTGGTGGCCAGCAATTTAACAGCTCAGACGCCTGCGCGGCCCGCATAAGTCCCGGACCGGCAGCCTTGGGGTTGAGGAAAACGTATAGCATGATAGCGTTGGGGTCGAGGTCAGGATTGCGTTCGTAGTGCGCCCTGAGTTTCTCCGCCGTGATATCCTCATCGAAGGCTCCGGCAAAGATTTCATCGTACACAGATTGCAACGACCCAATCAAGTCTGGTGATTTGGTGAGCAAAATGACGCTGAACTCAATCATCCTCACATAACGATGCATCTCGCAGTTCGTAGCCCTGCCTTGCAAAGTCAGGACTTGGGAGGCCTCGACTCGAGCTCGAGAGAACGTCATATGTTGGTGAACATGTCGCCTAGTCGGTTCTCCATGTACTTTTCGAGGAGCAGCTAGAACTCCTTGTTCTGCTTTCCTCCAAAGGGATCATCGTCACCGCGGGGAACAACGGGCTTGGGAGGCTCGCAACAGTATGCCCTGGCACCGCCGAAGCAACCATTCTCGGCATTCATGCCGCCAACCTCGGTGGCCAGCTTGATTTGGCCGCTGGGACAGCTGTCCTTGCAGATGAAGTCCTGTTCTCACCGAGTGGACCAAGCCGCGTAGTAGCCGATCACACGAGTGATGGGAGTATCGCCAACGTTGCATGATAGCCGCTGAAAGACGAATCAACAGTTATTTGTAAGATGTTCACATTTTCGTGCTCGACGTTTGTCATGAAACCATCAGCGGATGTGATATGGACTGACCTTTACAGTTTTGTCGCCGCAGAAGTCCTTCGTCGTACCACAGCACCCAACTTTCTGCAGCAGACATTAAGAGGGCATGTCTCAGACTTGCTCCATTTTGAACTGTCCCATCCCGGATTGCAGTCGGCTTTGAAGTCACAAGTACTTAGACATCCGGTGCCAAGTCAACATCGAATTGATTCTATTCCGAATAATCACACCTGACATTGTCTTCTTGCCAGTGTTTTTGAGCTGTTTCTTCTACTCACCCGCGGAAATCAGGTGCGGTGCCCTAATATCCGGCTTTGGAGCAGCATCCGACGGGACAGACGTCGCGCTACATTCTGGGCCTTGCTGAAGAGACAGTTATAAGAGAGAGACAAAGGAAAACAGAAACGGTAATAATTTGGCTATAATGAAGGAGCCAAGCAAGCACGATAGAGGTGTCAGTAATGGATAACGCTTAAAACGCGGCTATCCTGCGTTGCGCGACAACAAGGCTTTAGATGTTTATTCTGAAGGAGACATATGGAAATCGGGGTGAACTGCTAAGAGCTGCCAAGCCTTGAGCCCATAGTAGCCTGGCGTCTAGAGTCTGCTCACTTCATGATTGTCCTTCTCAGGGCGATATGCAGGTCTAGTTACTCTGTCAAGGATAGTAAGTGGGCAAGTAGAGGTTCCGCAGGCGTGTTGGATTTACCATAGCTCACATGCAACTCGAAATTACTCTGAGCGGCCATGGTTTGAAGCTCGGCCCGAGTTAGCCCTTGGCGTACCACGCTGTAAGGGTTCTTAGGCATTTGGTTGGTGATTCGGTATGTACTCCGTCTTGACCTGCATTTTAGCATTGGGGTGTGTGCAGTAGTAGTTGCAATATCACAACCATGTCAGCAAACTGCTGAATCAGGCTTATTCCTCCCGGCCCTTGTCGGTATCCACCGGTAGGGCGGCCCGGAACGGTCTAAACGAGATAGCCAATTAGCATGCAGACAAGCCCGGACCAAGACCGCTTCTCCCGGGCGACTTCCGCCACCCGCACGGCACATAATGATTCTGGCGTTGAACAAGGTTCACCGAAATCTTACAGAAGTTCTTTACGCCACCCGCGCAAGGGTCTTGGACGTCTGATGGACTTCCACGACATGGAATTTGGCTTCAAAAGGATTCGAGTGACGTTATGTATTAATATCTTAGCTTCCCCTATCTAAACTCCCCCTGTACTATCATCGCGACAAGCGGCCCAGATCTTCGAGTATCCAGAACACAGAAGAACTACTACTTTGAGGGTTGCACACCAGTCCGCCCTCCTCGCGCAGTTCCTGTGCCTCGGCGCCGCTCGGTTTACTGAGCCTCCGCCAACCACAGCAGACCCGAGTAAGATCAAGGACTGCACCTGGTGGTTCGTCGCCGGCGCTTCTGATACCTTCGACAGAGTGACCGCCACGTACGGCCTTACCCAGGCGCAACTCGTTCGATACGTGAGTCTCCTCTTCAACTACCCAACCCATTCTTGCACGTCCGCTTACACTCGGCCTGCTTTTACTACAACCTTATTTTGTCTTCATCCTGCAACTTCATCGCCGGTTACTCGTACTGTATCGAGTAGAACTGGGGTGCGGAGCCTGAACCTGAGCACCAGACCCCCCCAGCGGCTCCTGGTACGCCTACGACGCTCACAACCACCACCACCAGAGCGGCCACCACAACCACGGCCCCCGGCAATGGTGTTGCTACTCCGCAGCCTATCCAGCCTGACATGATAACCAACTGCAACAAGTTTTACTTGGTTTCCCAGGGGGTCAGCTGCAGTCAGGCCCTTAGCTCCCAGCAGATCACTTTCGCTGATTTCGCCAAATGGAATCCTGCTGTTGTTAGTGAATGCACCGGCATGTGGACTGAAGTCAACGTTTGTGTTGGTATGGTCGGAGGAACTACACCTAAAACTACGACCGAATCAGCCCAGATCATGAATCCCGCATTCTGGGACAGAGGAAGAAAACCGGAGTGACCTAGAGAGTTCCACACCGGCTAGACTGGAGTAGTCCATATGGTTTTACACTGGCTTCATTGATCACACAATGAAAAGTACATAGTCAAGAAGGAGATAAGTTCTTTGGTAGGTGAACGGAATAATATATACCCAGCTTTACGACACAGGCATGAAAGGATAATGTAGGAAGCAGGAATACTAGAAGAACAGATTAGCACGTGCCCATCTGTCTTGAAATACGAAAAGCTACTGCTATCCGGAAAGGTTTCCTTACCGAACGCATTCTCCTAGTTACCCAAACATTCTAACTGACTGGTTGTCGCTGACGAGCTAAAAATGAGCTTGCATTTGATAGGCTGTTCATCAAGCCCGTCCCTCGTCCTCCTTCATGTTAGTACACCTTCTCTTATCCCCGCATGAAGCAGCACTGCCTGCGAGGGGTCTGACGCTATAATATCTATCATTTCTCTTGCTTTAACCCACTTCCATAGGTTTAGTCCTAATGTTCGACTCTTGCTTGCTGACGGCGAAGTCCTCCAGCCTAATCACAGCATCCAGAGCCTTTCATCGGGCATGTAAAGAGATAGAAGTCATCGGTGAGCAGTAAGCTCATCTGCCTTTGTATTTCAAGGATCCGGTCTATTGCTTCTATCACATTCACTCCTACATTTGCTGTATTTAGCATCGTAAGGTCATAGTGACCGAAGCAGGCTGAGCTACAGGGTATTTGTTAAGAAACGTCCTATAGGGCCACATTTATAGTTACTAAAGAGCTTGTTCTATTATAACGAGAGTAGCTATAACGTGGTTGCTTATAACTATAGTTAGAGGAACGACCTCTAGAAAAAGGTCGCTCTAGAGCTAATATTAGTTATATATTACGCTAGGAACGGGCGATACTAAAGGTATTATAATATACCCCCCTAGATATAGTAATAGCTAGAAAAGCACCTAACTATATAATATCCCTTAAAATACCTAAATATAAAGTAATATATCTATAAATAACTTATTAATAAGCCTATTTATAAAAGAAATAATAAAATAAAGTCGTTTATATTAAGTATAGGGGAAGCGTAAATAGTTATAGTTTTCTACTTTTATAACTATTACTATTATTATTATAATACCCTTTATTTACTAACTCTTACTAATAGTAATAGAATCTATTATCTCTTATTAGCTTAAGTAGGGTAGCTACTATTATATTAATTCTAAATAAAATAACCTAGCTACCCTCCTACTTTCTTAACTCTTCCCTATATATAATATAATAACTATATATATATCTAACTTTAGTCCTAATAATAACCTT